>JACEIK010006232.1:66950-84339 GCA_018107945.1 Datura stramonium | reverse complement strand
GTTGTGATTTGCATTCATGATTAAGAATAAAAATCAATACTTAAAATAATGATTGAGAAAAATACTTCCTTCAACTACTCCACAAAATCTTGACAAACAAGTAGCAAGAACAAGATAAATTCAAGAAAAGGTTGATCACAAGTTGAATCAACTCAGTCCTCTCTTTCCCTTACTTGTGTCGCTTGTCTATCATTATTTGATTCTCTACAGAAAAATAAAACCTAAAACGTATTTATACATACAAAAGAATCCTTTCCTAGACTAACTAGATGAATTTCCATATTTGGTGTCATTGTTGTCACGAGCCAAGGTACGATCCTTAGTAGCTTCCTACGACTAGTAGCTGCCTATCGTGCCTTGCATTGTTGAATGATTTTCGGCTAAGTGTTGGATCCAGGTACGATTCATACCTCCTTCATATGACCCGTACTGAGCTCCCCTATTTTAATTCTTAAACTTTGGAATTCTTCTGAAATTTAATATGACCGGCATGGTACGATTCGTACCTTTTTCCCACGAGTTGTACATTCCTTCCGTAGCAGGAGTCAGCACTTGATGCAACTTTTCTGAAGTTTGTCGCGATTTCTTCATCATGACTCGTACCAGCTTGGTATAATCCATACTGAGACTTGTACATTGCCTCTTTGCACCTTAAGCCTTCTGTAACTTCTCATGGCCCTCAGTACGACTCATAGGTCTTTCCTACCGCTCGTACTGTGGTCTGCACATTAAGCCTATTTTGCATCATTTAGGCTTTGTTTTTCCATTTTTGGGTCCAACATCGATTCATCCTACAATCAAAGGAAACGTGCCTTATATCCATATAAACATACCTAAGTTCATGCTATTTTCTTAGTTTTGAGCGTCGAAAGTGCTGTAAATCCACATCACATCAGAGATTCGACCCCAACCCTAGTTGGATTTTATATTTGAACATCGACCGTTTTATATCACATTACGAGGTGTAATTTGGATGATATCAAATTTTGGCGCCGTTGCAGGGGAATACGACTTAGGCTTCTATTAATTGTGTTTTCTTTGCTATTGGTCCTTATTTCCTTTTTAATTTTTTTTATTGTTTTTGCTTCTTTATAGGTATCAGGTTCGTCTATGCCCAGTACTCGGAGCCCGGGAAAATCTATGGTTCCAATTGATCACGAACTTGAGCGAACACTGGGGAATAAAAGGAAAATAGCCAACGCACATGGGCAAGAAATAGTAGTAGAAGCAACAGCCAGAATATTGGCTGAAGAACAAGCTTGAGTAAGAGATAAAGAGGCAGCGATACTTGCTGAAGAGAAACTCCAAGCTGCTAAAGCTGAGCGAGCTAGAAGGAACAGAGGTCCAAACCAGCAGAGGCACGGGTACTTTGATGATGACGATGATGCTGATATTGATGAGGCTGGTGTCACTAGAGCGATTGTCCTCCCCCTTTGGTTGCTGGGGAAAAGTTTGATATTACTAGTGCGATGATCCAATTGCTCAACATGAAGGGGATATTTGTGGGTCACTCTACCGATGATGCACATACTCACTTGACAAATTTTATGGGTATTTGCAAAGCATACAAACAACTCAATAGTAAGCTGAGATGGCACGGGTCTTTCTTTTAGGTCTTCCCTTACCAACAAATAAGGGGGGTGAGTCGGGATGCGGTAAGACTGAGGTTATTTCCCTTTTCTCTAGGGAGTGAGGCAACGTTGTGGTTCATTGAACTGCCAAATGATTCTATCACTACTTGGAGGGAGCTAAAAAGAGCTTTTCTTGAGAGATTCTTCCCACCTTCCAGAGCATTGCAGCTAAAGATGAAATTTATAACTTCAGGCAGTTGAACTCTAAAGAACTTCATGAGACGTGGTTGAGATTCAACAAGAAGCTGAAAAAGGTGTCCAACCCAGATGATACACTCTTGGAAATATTTTATAGGTCTCTGAATTCTAATACTAAGGCGGTGGCAGATACTATTTCTGGCGGGACATTCATGAGTCATACATATGATGAGACTACTGAGGTCCTTGAAAGGATCACCAAAACCAACCGCGCATGACACACAAGAGAGTTAGAAGTCCCATCTGGTACTTATGCAGTGGGTATGTCTGCGAAGTAGAGAATAAAGGATGAAGAGCAAGATCATGATATTGTTGAGATCAAAACCACATGGGCCTTCTTTCTAAACATATTATGGGAGTCGGAATAGATTAGGTGAATGCAGTTGGTTCCCGGGCAAGGCCCCAAGAAATGGAGGAGGCGAGTTAGGGTCTAAGGAGGAAGCCAATTATTTGAATGATCGATAGGTAGGTTTCCGGACCAATGCGGAAGGGTCTAACCAAGACTCTTGGCATCAAGGTCTGGGGCGCCAAGGTTGGAACTATTACAGAGACATCAACTACAACCGGGGCCAATATAAGGAAAGGAGTAGAGGTAGAGACAACGGTGACTGGAAAAAGCATGAGGAGTACAAAAATGATAGAAGCAGTCTCTATGTTCCTCTAAGAAACTGTGAACCAGAGTCTAGCAATTCAATGGTAGAAGATATGTTGTCAAAAGTACTAAAGCAGATAGAGGCGACAAATAGCCCTTTTAAGGAACTCCATGTTGATATTTCTGGTATGAACTAAAAGGTGGAATCACATGTCGTTTCCATTAAGCAGATTGAACAACAGCTTGGTCAGATGTCTGTTGCTATGAATCTGAGGCAAAAGGTCACGTTTCCCAACAATACAGTTCAGAATTTGAAAAATGACAGTCATTTCATGGCTGTCACTACTAGGAGTGGGAAGGCAACAGTTGATCCTCCTATGCCAGTTGTGACTAATGAGATAATCGAGCCCTCAATGATTGATGATGATAGGGTGGCGGACTCTAAGGAAAAGGTTTTGATTGATGATGCAGTTGAGAAGACAACACCTAGAAATGCAGAGGATCATGGGTCTAAAAAGTGAATGAGAAGGAGGTAACTCAAAAGATAACACCCATTCCTAGACCTCCTCCCCCTTTCCCGCAGAGGCTGAAGAAGAAGGTTGAAGATGAGAAGTATCACAAATTTATTCAATGTTGAAACAATTATCTATGAACATCCCATTAGTCGAGGCACTTGAGTAGATGCCCAACTATGCTAAATTTATGAAGGACCTTGTCACTAGAAAGAGGATCGTGAGCTTTGAACCTGTTGATAATTTGCAGCAATGGCATCTATGTCTCTTCTGCAGAAGAAGGAAGACCTTGGAGCTTTCACCATACCATGCACTATTGGAACCTTTAACTTTGCTAAGGCGTACTGTGATCTGGGTGCTGGTATAAATCTGTTTTCGTTAGCAGTGTTTAGACAATTGGGCTTGGGAGCCCCCAAACCGACTATAATACAGCTATTGATAGCAGAACTCACGGTGAAAAATCCAATAGGGATTCTTTATGGATGTGCTGGCGAAGGTGGAGTCCTTTATATTTTCGGACGAATTTGTTATTTTGGACTGGGGCAACCATTCCTTGCCACTGGGCGTGTTCTTGTAGACATGGAGACTGGACAGCTGAAATTCTGGTTGAACAATGAAGAGGTGACATTTTTATGTGTTTCGGTCTATGAAACAGCCAAAAAGACATGCGGGTGTCTCAGCGATTGATGTTGTGCAGGCTGAGCTTCCAATCATGCCTATTGATGAGAGGGTGAGTATTGAGGACTTAGCAGAAGTGTTGATGAATGTTGATGCTGAAAAGATCAATGGGGGTGATGAGATCGTTAATGCACTTGTAGGTATGGGGTCGTACACTTATGCTCCGAAGAAGATTAATCTTGATCTGAAAAATCGTGTCACCCCACTGGCCAAACCATCTATTGAAGATCCTCCAATATTGGAGATCAAGGCACCCCCATCTCACTTAAGATATGTATTTCTGGGGACCAAAAACACATTGTCGGTCATAGTTGCAGTTTACTTGGTGGAATGGCAAGTGGAGGCTTTGGTCTCCATTTGGAAGAGGTATGAAATGGCTATTGGGTGGACCATAGCAGATATTATTTGATCCCATCCGGTATTTGCACACATAAGATCCATCTTGAGCCATATCGTATTCCGAGCATTGAGCATCAATGTATGTTGAATCTGCCTATGCAAGAAGTGGTCAAGAAGGAAATTATTAAGTGGTTGGATGCAGGTGTGTTTTACCCTATTGCTGACAGCAAATGGGTTAGCCCAGTTCAGTGCGTACCAAAGAAGAGAGGAATCACTATGGTCCTAAATTCTAACAATGAGGTCATTCCACTAAGACTAGTCACCGGTTGGAGAGTATGCATTAACTATCGGAAGCTAAACCACTTGACACAGAAAGATCATTTTCCGATGCCATTCACAGATCAAATGCTAGATTGACTTGCAGGAACAGGGTGGTACTGCTTTCTAGATGGTTATTCAGGGTACAATCAGATCTCTATAGCCTCCAAAGACCAAGAGAAAACCATTTTCACCTGCCTCTGTGGGACATTTGCTTTCAAGAGGATTTCATTCGGGTTATGTAATGAGCCCGCCACTTCTCAGCGCTGCATGATGTCCATATTCTCTGACATGGTGGAAACACCATTGAAGTCCTTATGGATGAGTTTTTGATGGTGGGTGACTCATTTGATGATTGTTTGGCTCACCTGAGCAAGGTGTTGCAGTGATGCGAAGAGACCAACTTAGTGCTTAATTGGAAAAAATGTCATTTCATGGTCAAAGAGGGTATAGTGCTCAGCCATAGGATTTCTGGTAAGGGAATTGAAGTAGATAGAGTAAATATTGATGTAATTCCTAGTCTACCGCCTCTAATTTTTGTAAAGGGTGTTCGAATCTTTTTGGGTCATGCAGGATTTTATCGGAGATTGATCAAATATTTCTCAAAGATTGCACATCCCTTGTGCAAGATTCTTTATAAATGGGTGAAGTTTGTGTTTGATGATGCATGTTTGAATGTTTTTGAATGCCTAAAGGAGAGATTGACTACTGCCCTGATCATAGTGGCACCTGACTAGTCCTTACAGTTTGAGGTTATGTGCAATGCTAGTGGAGTAGCCCTAGGAGCTATTTTGGGCCAAAGGCGTGAAAATATTTTTCATCCTATTTATTATGCTATAAAGGCTCTTAATGCGGCTTATAAGAATTACACCATGACGGAACAAGAGTTATTAGTTGTGATCTTTGCATTTGAGAAGTTTCAGGCATACTTGCTTAGAACAAAGGTGATAGTTCATACAGACCATGCAGCTCTGCATAATTTGATGGTAAATAAGGATGCCAAACCATGGTTGATTAGATAGGTTCTATTACTACAATAGTTTTAGTTTTAAGTTAAGGACCGGAAGGGGACTAAAAATCAAGTGGCGAATCACTTGTCGGGATTAGAGCAGATGCAACACTTAGAGATGAGCTTGACATTGATGACACATTCCCCCATGAGTAGGTTTTGGCTGCATCCCAGGATCTTATCCGATGGTTTGCAGACTTTGCTTAATATCTAGTGAATGATGTAGTACCAGAAGATTTATGTTTTCAACGGTGAAAGAAATTCATGTCTGATGTGCGAAAGTTTCTCTAGGATGAGCCTTACTTATTCTGCATATGTGCTGATGAGGTAATTCGGAGATGTGTGCCCGAGGCTGAAATGTTGACAATATTGGACGCTTTTCACTCATCCCTTGTTGGGGGTCATCATAGCGGGATTCACACAACCCACAAAATTCTTCAATGTGGGTACTCTTGGCCAACCATTCACTAAGATGCACATGATTTTGCAAAATTATGTGATGCATGCTAAAGGAAAGAAGGCATATCAAGGAGGCATGAGCTCCCTCTTACTCCCATCCTTATCATTGAGCTATTTGATGTTTGGGGAATTGACTTCAGGGGCCCGTTTATGAGCTCAAACGGGATGAAGTACAAACTTGTAGCTGTGGACTATGTTTCTAAGGGGGTGGAGGCATTTTCACTTCCAAACAATGAAGGTAAGAGTTTCATAGCGTTCTTGAACAAGAATATATCGCCAGATTCGAGACTCCCAGAGCAATCATCAGTGATGGGGGTTCGCACTTCTGCAATCGGTTGTTTGGGACATTGCTTGAGAAATATTGGGTGAAACACAGGGTGGCAACACCTTTATCATCCACAATCTAGTGGGCAAGTTGAAGTCTCCAATCGGGAGATAAAGACCATATTAGCAAAGACTGTAAATGCTAACCGGAAAGATTGGTCTAGGAAGCTGGATAATGCATTATGGGCTTATTGGACCGCATTCAAGACCCCTATAGGTATGTCCCCTTATCAGCTTGTGTATGAAAGCATGTCATCTTCCGGGCGAACTAGAGCGCAAAGCCATGTGGGTGCTCAAGAAGCTGAATTTGAATTGGAGTGATGCTGCGAACTTGAGGCTTGATCAGTTGAATGAGCTATATGAGTTTCTCTTGAAAGCCTATGAAAGTTCAGAAACTTACCAAATGAGGATGAAGATACATCATGATCGAAAGATTGAGCAACGAGAGTTCAGCCCTGTAGATATGGTGTTGCTATTTAATTCTAGGCTCCTCTTGTTTCCTAGAAAGTTGAAGTCCAAATGATTGGACCATTTCGAGTGGTCCAAGTATTCTCCTATAGGCAATTGAATTGGAAAATCATGAAGGAAAACGATTCAAGGTGAATAGCCAACGGGTGAAAGCGTATTTGGGGAAGAGTGAAGAAATTAAACTGGTGGACCTTTTGGCTCTGGGTGAAGTCTGAGTAACCAGGGAACTTGCATCATGCTGTGATGTTAAATCAAGCATTCCATGGGGGGCAACCCACGTGGGTATCTTGGTGAAGTCTGAGTGATCAAGATACCTGTGACTTGCCACAACGTTAAATCAGGCGCTTCTTGGGAGGAAACCCAAGTTGTAATTGTAATATCAGTGTAGTGTTTACATTTGTTGATATGTGCAGGTGATTAGGATGAAAATTCTAGAGCTGGAACCAAAATTCTAAACCTTAGAATCTGGTGCGAAAAAGAATAGGACGAGTAGTTACCTGACTGAACAACTCGTCACGACCAGTCGTGGCCACTGAAGAAGAAAAGAGTAAAATCTGAAAGTCAGTGACGAGTTCCTTAATGAATCATGAGGTTACTCAACGACTCATCAAGTATCTCATCCTAACACAATTGAATGTCCACCAGAGTACAGCGCGACCGACTCAAGACACGACTCGTCTGGTAAGACCATGAGTCGTTTCCTGATTCGTTAGGTCCCTGGTAAGTTTTCTCTATTTGAATAATGTAACTAATAACTTTACAAGTCATGACCTAAGAAAGGACTTGTTACGTGGGTCGTGATGCATCTATATAAATTTAAATCACCCAACCCGGCCCACGTGCAAATTGGGTAAATTGACTGTTAAATCATATAAAGCCACAATTCTTTTTCTAATTTACCCACATTTGAAACACCAAACTCTATACAAATGGTTCCCTCTCCCCTCATCACTTCCCATCTCCAATCACACACCCACATACGCATTGCCACTAGAATCTGATTGAGCATCACCACCACTACCACATGTTGTGACCCACCACTTCTCAAATTCCCATCTTCTATCTTTGAAATAGTGAGTATTAAAAATGTTTCATATTGATTTCGAAATCCTCATGCTTGTAACTGCGATCCATATATAAATTATGTCCCAAACATTAAAACCCTAGGTTTCCATTAATTTAATTGTCTAAAATGATGAACACTAAAAATTTAGAACTGAAATGGCCTGCATTGCTTGAATGAGTAATTTCTAGCTGTGAATGCGTATCAGTTGGCTTGGGTTTCTTACATCGATTGAGTCGGCGGGCATTACGATCTGTAAATGCTTTGGCAACGAAGTTTTGATTGTTTTTCCCACCCAACTCCCACCGAAAGGAAAGTGTATAACATATGATATGGGGGAAGTCTGAGTAACTCATTACAATTTGGATGTAAAACAAGGCTTAACTGGTTGTGCAGTGATAATGCCTCATGTAACGATTTGTGTTCTTGACTGATGAATCGTTACATGATTCGTCATGACTGACACAGAACACTGATTAAGGAACTCTTAAGCGTGAGTCACACAACGAGTCGTGGTATTACCTTAGGACTCGTGATGTGCCTCGTTTTAAGTGGGAAATTATTTTGCTGATAGTCTGAAGCTATAGACCACGACTGACTTAACGACTCGTTGCTACAAGAAACGACTTGTTAGGTCAAGTTTTTATGTTACTATAAATAAATGGCACATTTGAACCTCTGGACCACGGAGGACTTCACGAGTCATTGCCAGTGGCAATGAGTCATTAGGTCTCTCGCCCTATCTGTAGGTAGTCAATGATTTAACATTTTCAAATACTTCAATATTGGATACTAACGGTTATTTCACAAATACAATGTCACCAAAAGGAACTCTCAAGAATGGTTCGGCCAAGAAACAGGGGAAGGAGAAGGGCCAGCCCTCGACTCACATACTAAGAGACGAGCCATCATCCCAGAAGAGTCGAGTGGCTCGGTTGAGGAGTATCAGATATCCGAGGATCATCTAGAGCAGTGTTTCACTAGGTCTAGGAATAAACGCCCTATTAATCTGACAGACATGGTCGCTTCTCCGACTCCACTCCCAAGGGACCCACCCAGAAGGGACGAAGGAAATGCCAAGGTCTCAGCCCCGAATGATCACGAGGGAACTGAAGTTATGACTAATGATGAGATCTCATGCCCAATAGGAGAGCACTGATAATGAGGACACTAATACCTCACAAACATCTACAGACCAACCTTAGAGAATGGTGAGAAGGTGGCGTGTTTCGGCTATGAAGGCAATCTACAAAAGGGATATTACTCCCAATGACAAGGGCCACACAAAGTGGAGCATTTATGAGGAGCCAAAACTGGTCACTATAGGGTTCAAAGACCTACCAAATATTTAAGCAATTTTTGACAAATACCAGTTAGGGTTGTTGAGTGAGCCGTCCAGCAGTTACAACCCACCATTGGTTAGAGAATTTTATGTATCATATACGGCCACGCTATAGTAGAAGGCCATGGGAGGTCAAGATTGGATGAAACATCATGTGCTGATCCGTGTTATGGTAAGGGAGACTCTAATGGACATCTCTAAGCGCACCATCTCCAGTATGTTATATGGTCGAGCATATGAGCCTCCGATGAACACAGCTGAGTTCGATCATCGACTGAGTGAGATACAGAAAGTCAACACCAAGAAATTGAGCCATAACGACACAAAAAGACAGTATACATGGCTAGCCCGAATCATAGCCACTAGGGTTACATCGGTGGACTAGTTGAATTTCCTGGAGGTACAAATTAAGAATGCCACTGTGAATTTTCAGGCCAAACTGTGGTACCAACCAGCAATGACATGTCATATCACCATACCGAGCTGCACTGGTAGCTAGTATCTTAGAGGGCTATGCAATCAGCTTCTCGAGGTATATAGTAGAGGAGATCCGTGAGAGAGAAATCATAGACAGTACAAGAATCCCCTTCCCATGCCTCATATCTCAGATTTGTAAGGAGTCACAGGTCCCGGAGTTGCCATCTGTAGATCAGAAAGTTGAGGTGCACAAGATTATAGACATCGAGTTGATCAGAGATGATACGAACTCGATTTCTAAGGCTAGGAGTCAAGCAACCATATCCACAAGGGTCGTATTAATATCTAAGGCATTGAGTGGAGGTCCTCAGAGTGATGCTATGAGGTTCATAGCGATTGAGACAGAGTCGTCAGTGGCCCATGAGACTGGTAGCCAGACTGATGCTATCATTGCAACAGTTATACCATTGATTGCCGAGGTTCCAGAATCATCCTCCACTGCACCAGCAGCTCACCCACCTATTACAACACCTTGTTCCTCACCGGTCGTCCTAGTCCCGATATCCCATGATTTTCTTATCAACATGGCTAGGCGGCTAGCGAAGGTAGAAAAGCAGCAGGCTCACACGACAATTCAGGTGAAAGTGCTAATGGAGCAGGTTAACCCTTGGTTAATGAAGGAATTAGAGGGCTTATCTATGACATTTCATGATAGGTTGGATGCCTTCAAAAGGCGGATGAATGAGAGACTTGCTTAATTACAGGAACCCGAGCTGACCCAATGCTATGCGGAGGTGGAATCCCTTAGAGCTGAGTTGCCAGAGTTGTCGGCACGTCAAATACCTTCTATAACACCGCCAGTGCTCTTGTAATAGAGGATGAGATTGAGGAGGAGCTACCTCCAGTATTTGATTTCATTATTGAGGAGCCTGTAGCTCATGAAAAAGGGAAGGGACCTTGAGAATAGGTGAGCTAGGTTAAGAGTGATGATCTGCTACGAGAGCAGAAATAGGAGAAGAGAGACATAGAGGCGGAACTGAAGCTGTCTAGAGATGAGGCTCAAGAGAGGGTCGAGATTCATGCTACTAGAGCTCGTAGAAAGGGTACGAGCTCTATTGGTTCAGAGAGTGCGCCAGGTATCCCCGGTGTATCTGCACCTTCCACCGACCAGGCCACAGGTGTGTAGGTCGCATAGGTATGTTCCCTATTCCCATAGTTTACTTTTTATATGCATTGAGGATGTCGCATGCTTTTTTTGATGGGGGTAAGGTGTGGTACCTAGTTTTTGGCTGAACATAACCTGAGGGTTTTTCTTGTCGGATATCTTTTCCCTCAAGTGTTCCTTATCTAGTAGAACCGGCATGTTTAGGGTTTTGTTGTCCATTTTTGTGTCAATTGAAAGGAAAATAGGTGAACTTAGGGCAGTCAAATAAAGTAGAATTTTTTTTTATAAGTTGGTCATGTTAAAGAAAGTGAATGAGACCTCTCCTAAATTTTATGTCTGTGCGTGCTAAGTATACAAGTTTGACAATTGTTAATCTTTGCATGGAATTAATACTGTGAATGTGTTTACCATTGTGTGACTGTGCATGAACTAGCAGTTGGTAGTGATGATTCTTTCATGTGCATTATGTGGTGAGATATTTAGTGCCAGTTCCACAGTGTGTACACAATCTAGAAATTGCCCGGTTAGTCGTACCAAGGTTATAAGATAGTTGATGAGGAGATGATCATAGGCCGTTGTTTAGAATAGTCCAATTAGCCTAAATGACGGACCAAATGAGTATGAATATCCCTTCATCCAGAGTTTGAGCAAAAATTGACCCTTTTTTTTGTTTAACCAATTCACCTTCCTACTTTAATTATAATGAATCTGTTTTGTCCTTAGTCCCTCCCTAGACACTGTGAACCTAACTCAGGCGAATCGCCTAAGTTGAGGATGGCTATTATAGGGGTGAATGAGAGGAGTAGGGAAAAAAGGGTGGGTGCGGTGTGCTTAGATATAAAATAGAAATAAATGTGTATACTTGATGAAGAATTCACAAAAGAGCATAAATGAAAATAAGAGAAAGAAGAGAAAGTGAAAAAGAATAGCCCGCACCCGTGGTTTTGAAGAAAAATTAAATAAAGAAAACAAAGGAGAAAGGGAGAAGAGTGAAAAGAAGGTTAATTGGAGCCAATGTTAATGTAGTGCCAAGGAGGGTTGAGTCACTATGTCCATATCTACCATACCCATTCCCAAACCTACATTACAAGTCTAAGAAAGTCCTATCGTGATCCGAACGCAATTCTCTGACCAACTAAGGTATAGAAAATAAGGGCAAGCTTATGGTTTTGTATGTGCACTCTGTAAACTTCTTTGTGAGTATGAGTGTACTCGACACAATCCTTGCATTAAATTATAGTGATTGAGAGTTGTGAATGAGTGGGACTTCTTTGCAGTGAGGGCATATGGGCAACAACATCTTTTGCTAATTGTCTAGGGCAATGTCATAGGATTGTGCACATGGTTGCAGGTTGATAGTGTAATGCCATTTTTTGATTCCTTTGTGTCATGGTGAAAAACTTTGCATAAGCACTTTGATTTGGTTTCTAATTATATAGGAGGGTTAGAAATATTGAGTTGATTATTGTATGAGCTTGTGACTACTGTAGGATCCCTAGATTTTCTTTGGTTGAAGTGTCGGGCTAGTTTTGTATTTATTAATTTTGCCTGAGGACATGCAGAAGTTATAAGTTGAGGGTGTTGATGTGCCGTGAGTTTATGGCATTTTTGACGCTTAAAATTAAGAAAATATGCTAATCTCAGGTACGTTTATATAGATATAATGGGTTTTTATTGAGTGTTGTACGAAAACAGGTTCAGACAGTGAAATGGGCATAATGAGGCTAAAATGGGCTAAGTGTGGACTGCTAGCAAGGGAATGAGTCGTAGTGTCACTGGACGACTCATTCCTTGAGCCGTTAGGAGAAGAAGAGTTGGAAGGGACATACTCAGGCTAGAAATAGTGATGCCCATGAGTTAACATCACGACTCATCCTGTCTGGCAACGAGTTGTTGAAAAGGTCGTGAGGCCTGGGAGTTGAAATTGATCAAAAGACCTAGGAGTCATAACAGAAGGATTAATGAGTTGTCATATGACTTCATGACTCTTGGGGAGCACTCATTACGAAATGTTCAAAAGGTAAGCATCATGGGATAAGTGTCAGGATGGAAGGAGTAATGAGTCATCATGAGACTCGACGACTCATCATGAACAGGCAGGAGCAGTTGTCAACAACACTAGAAGTTTCAGGGCTCAGAAGCAATGAGGGACCTCACGACTCGTCCAGTCACTTAATGAGTCGTCAGGTGACCCATCGTCTAGAAGGAGCTGTATGTTGAGCACGAGTTGTCACTACTTTCCACGACTTGTTAGGATACTTAACGAGTCCTTGTCACTACCGACCTAAATTCTTTTTTAAATTAGGAAAGGATTTGTCTAAGTCTATAAATACTTTATGTAGGTTTCTTTTTGCAGTTTATGCATTATTACAACTTTTTACCATATTGTTCATTATTGTTGATTAACATTAAGCTTCAAGAAACAAGTTTCATAATTTTTTTCTTGAATTCGTGGTTTCAAACAACTTTGGAGTATTAATCGTAGATTCTTTTTGATTTATTCAAGACGCATGGTTTCTTGTACGAATTATTTTAAGTTGCAATTATGATTTCTTCTCTAGTTTTTAATTATAATCTTTCAAGCACGAGTAGCTAAACCCATAACTAGGGTTGTGGAACCATGATGAATTGACACACATAGGCAAAAAACTTAGTGAATCTTGAACAGGGTTTATGCATGTATTATTTTTTCTTTCGTTTTGATTGTTTCTTAATGGTTGCAAACATTAGAATTTTCTCTATTCTTACTCACCGAATCAAGGGGGTAATGAATGGTAAAAAGGATTTACAACAAAGATTTTAGGCTATCAATCCTCATCTAATAGCTTGACCTTGTCCGAAAATAGCTAATATGGTATCAAGGGTAAGGGGAAATCAACTTATATCCACATACGGATCAAGTTGCGTGGTGATAATCATATAAGTAGGGGACAAACCATTTAGGTGAAGTTAACTTACTGATACTGCATGTTAGACATCGGAATAGATCACTAGTATAAAACTCCTTGTGGTTATGAAGTCATGAGGAACACAATCCTAGTCAACTCAATCTTTTAATTCAATCAATTTTAACTCAACGTTCTACTTATTACTCTCTATTGTTTTCTATTATTTCTTGTTACAATTTCCCCCCATAGGAAATAAGTAAGCCAATAGTAGTAGCTAAACACATTAACTAAGGTCCTCTCTATTTCATCGTGGGATTCAACCCAAACCCTAGTTGGGTTCTATGTTTGAACATCGACCGCTTTATATCTCATTATGAGGTGTAATTTGGGGAATATCAGTACTCTATCCATCCAGGTTCCACCAAGATGTACTGTGATCTATGGGAAGCCTATTGATGGAATGAAATAAGATGGACACAATAGAATTCATGGCTAAGTGTCTGAATTGCCAAAAGGTAAAGGTTGAGCATCAGATGCCTGGAGATATGCTTTAGGACATCAGCATTCCTACGTGGAACTGGAAGAGATCAGTATGGATTTCATTATGGGGTTGCCTCGTATGCGCCGATAGTATGACTCTATATGGGTGATTGTAGACAGGTTGACCAAATTAGCACATTTCCTATAGGTCAAAACTATAGATTCGGCCGAGGACTATGCTAGATTGTACTTTTGGGAGTTGGTTCGGTTTCATGGAGTTCCTTTTTCCATCATCTCTGAGAGGGGTACCTAGTTCATCTCTCTGTTTTGTAGATCATTTTAGAAAGGCCTTGGTACTCAGGTGAAGCTTAGCATCACTTTTCACTCGCAAATGGATGGTCAGGAAAAGAGAACCATTCAGACTCTTGAGGTCATATAGAGAGCATGTGTTATTGATTTCAACGGTACTTAGAATGATCACTTGCCTCTCATCGATATTTCCTACAATAACCGTTATCACTCCGACATTCACATTGCTCACTTAAGGCTCTTTATGGACAAAGGTGTAGATCACCTATTAGATGGTTTGAGGTTGGTGAGGTTACATTGATAGGGCAATATTCAGTCCATGAGGATATGGAGAAGGTTCATCTCATTGAGAAAGGCTAAATCAGCTCAGAGTCGTCAGAAATCTTATGCGAATGTTAGGAGGAGTGAGCTTGAGTTCGAGGTCGATGATTGGGTGTTTCTAAAGGTGTATTCCATGAAGGGAGTTATGAGATTCGGTAAGAAAGGGTATCTCAGTCCCTGATATGTTGGTCCTTATAGGATTCTAAGGCGAGTTGGCAAGGTGGCATATAAGTTAGAGCTACCAGCAGAGTTAGCTTTGGTGCATCCAGTTTTCCACGTATATCTATTGAGAAAGTGCATTGGTGACCCTGCTTTAGTTGTTCTGGTAAAGAGCATTGGGTTGAAGGATAGCCTTACCTATGAAGAGGTTCTTATTGAGATCCTTGATCGTCAGGTTCGGAAGTTGAGGAGTAAAAAAGTAGCTTCAGTGAAGGTTCTGTGGAGGAATTAGCTTGTTGAAGGATGATGGCTAAATACCCGCATCTTTTCCCTTCTGGCTCAGTTCCAGCATGAGGTACTAGTTTACTCCTTAGTATTCTGTTCAGTATCATGTCAAGTTCATTTCTCTCAATTCCTTTCATGTCATAACACGCATGTAAGTTTCATGAATTAAGTTCAGTTTGTATCTCAATCTGGAGTCAGTCACTCCGTCAGTTTTTTCATTCTATAGCTTTCAGTTCTGGGATTGTGGCTTTTTCCCTATCTGTTTAGCTTATTTAGTCTTCATTTGAGGACGAATGTTCTCAAGGGGGAGATAATGTAACACCCCAAAGTTTTCTAAGACTAGACTCAGGATTTTGAACTTGATCAGTATAAAAATATACAATTTTTCTTAGAACGTCTCACTATACAAGTTGTGGTTTCATGTGATGGATCATTGGATGAGTCTTGGTAAGATCTTGGATTTTCATCTCTCAGACCATGAGTTCACACCACGAGTCTTGGTATGGTAGTATGACTCGTGGTCATGATTAGTTAGTAGCATATGCAGGAACAACCCAGATATGATAGGTCACGGTATGACTCATTGGTCCTCTTAACGAGTCATGGTCAGGAGTCGTGGCATATGTCTTAGTGGAAGGCTTTGCAGGTAATGAGTCATGGTATGACTCGTTGTCTAGTGTGATGAGTCATGATGAGTAGTTGTGGTATAAAAGTTCATAGAAAGGGGCAGGTCGGATTCCCTGGTCATGAGTCATGTAACCACTCGTTGTAGGAAACAATAAGCCGTGGTGAGTGCCCATTGTATGAGGATTAGAGATGTGTAAAAATGGATTGTAATGTGACAGATGGATACCACGAGTCATGGAAGGAAGGTATGGCTCATGGTACGAGCCGTGATGACTAGCAGACAACTTTTTAAATACGATTTCCAAGGGGTATTTTCATAACTTCCTAAGCTTCTAATCCCTAAGTGACATCGTTTTGGGTTTCTTAAAGAGTGTATTAAGGGGTTTAACCTAGCATAATTCCTCATTCTTTAAAAAAAATGCAGATTGAAGGTCCCACCTCCCATGCCTAATTTTCAAAAATCTAGGGCTAAACTTGTTAGTTATGGATTCTCTCATGTTCTTCCATGAAATCAGTCTCCTAGTAACTCAACTTATGTTTCTATGGTTATGATTACATGTCCCTTATCAATTCCCTTATGATTCTATAAATTTCAAGTCTCAAGTATGATTTTATGAACTTCTAGGGTTTGACTCAAATTACATGAAATTTCATGATTCTCTTATGATTTCAAGCCTCTTAAGATTCAAGCTATGAATTATGGTTATAATGCATGTTTTCTACTAGAATTCCACATGAACTCATGAATTACAAGATCTGATGATTTTACCCTATTATGAATGATTTTTATGAAATTCAAGTCTATGTATCATGGCCTATCTTCGGCACTATTTTCATGGCTAGCTCACGTATATTAACATGTTATGAATTTCATGATTTGAACTGGCCATGTAAACCCATGTTTCATGAATATGATATAGCACTTTATATGTTTTGGAAGTAGTAATTAGCAACGAGTAGGCCGGGGTTTCAGCATACCCAGGTCTCAAAATTACGGCCAATATAATCATAATGGGGTCCTCCACGAGATTGTCTCCCATTCTCGAATGGTCCAACCATGAGTGATATCACGTATTTTCATGGTCCTACCCTTGACATGGTATGGACACCCTTCTGACTAGGGTTCTATAGGTCGAGCTCCATGAGTGCTCATGTGGGGTATATCGGTGATAAGAATCTCCCATTATTCCTTAGTTTATATATATATANATTCCTTAGTTTATATATATATACATACATATACATATATATATTCATGATTAAGATTTATGGTTTTACGATGTATGATGATTTGGCTCAGAAATATGCTTTATGAAGTCTTTACATATGAATTCAGTCATGATCAGTCTTACATTACAATATTGCACACCTTGAGCCTTCATGTTCATTTATGATTTGAGCCTCATAATTTATAGGAGTTTATACTCATGATCTTTGCCGTATTATTTTACTAGCATGTTTTACTTACCCTGCATACTCAGTACATTCAAAGTACTGACCACATACTTCTATGCTATATAGGTTCGGTCGACCAGTCTCAGCCTCATCACTAGTTTTGCTCTCGCTACAGACCAGCTCAGTTCCCGTTTGGGTGAGTCCTCATCTTCCGAGGATGGCTATTAGTTATTGATGTTATGTTCCCGAATGGTCCAATCATGACTGATATCACGCCTTTTCATGGTCCTATCTTTGGCAAGGTACAGATACCCTTCCGACTAGGGTTTTATAGGTCGAGATCCATGTATGCTAATGTGGGGTATATTAGTTATAAGAATCTCCCATTGTTCCTTAGTTTCTATATATAT
>JACEIK010006232.1:53267-66898 GCA_018107945.1 Datura stramonium | reverse complement strand
TTTTACGAGGTATGATGATTTGGCTCAAAAATGTTCTTTATGAAGTCTTTACTTATGAAATCATCCATGATCAGTCTTACATTACAATTTTGCACATCTTGAGCCTCATGTTTTACAGGAGTTTATACTCATGATCTCTCTCGTATTGTTTTACTAGCATGTTTTACTTACCCTACATACTCAATACATTCAAAGTACTGACCGCATACTTCTATGCTATATCATTTCATGATATAGGTTTAGTAGACTAGTCTCAGCCTCATCGTTAGTTTCGCTCCCGCTGCTGACCAGCTCCGTTCCCATTTGGGTGAGTCCTCATCTTCCGAGGATGGTTATCAGTTATTGATGTTATGTTACTATTTTTAGTTTTAGAAATGGCGAGCTAGTTGGGGATGTTGTCCTATTAGCTCATCTTATGGTTACAGGGTTTCAGACAGTATGTTAGATGACTCAGTGTTGAAGAATTTTTGTTTCGGTTTTTTTCTCTATAATCTATATATACTTCCACTTATGATGTGTCTATGCCTTATTTTCCGCTTTAAATATGCTCTTATTCATGCTAAGTATGTGTCTGATGTGTTTTGAGCTTACAACACTTCCGATGCACAAAACTAAGAAAATAGCATGAACTTAGGTGTGTTTATATGGATATAAGGCACTTTTACTTTGATTTCAAGAAAAATAAGTGTTTGAGCAAGAATGTGCGAAAGAGCCCTGAAAGTGTAGAAAGTTGGCTAAAATGATAGTCTCAGTACAAGCTGTATGCTGATGGTACGGATCGTACTGAGAACCTGACAAGTTTTAGATGGTTGAACTGGGAAAAATGCAACCTACGACTCTCAGTACGAGCCATACCATAATGGAACGAGCCATAACTAGAGTCGTGAAAATATTCAGAAGGAATTGCACAAAGGTAGACTCCTGGAATGGATGGATTCACGAATCGTGGAAACAATGTACATATCGTATCAGGAGCAATGGTGAACTTCAGAGGATTTTCAGTGCTAAGAAGAACTTCAGACAGCACGAGTCGTGGCTAGGAGGCACGAGTCGTACCACAACACTCGTGAATAATTTTAGAAGATGTTAGATTTCTCAGAGCCAGACCACGGAAGAAAAGTATGACTTGTAGGAAGCATGTACGAGTCGTACCAGTGCCCAACACTTAGCCAAAATTTCAAAAAGCCAAGAACTTACAGACAGCAGGTACGACCTGTACAATCCTACTACGGGTCGTATGATCAGTCGTGGATCAGGCGGCGCCAGTTATAGAAAATCACCCTATTAGTTTAGGAAAAGGATTCTTATGTCTGTATAAATACCTTTTATGTTATATTTTCAAAAGAAGAGAGTGAAATCAATAGGGATTCGAGAGAAAAATATAAAATTGAGTTGATTAACTTATGATCATCCTTTTCTTGGATTCTTTCTTGATCTTTATCAATTGTTCTTGAGATTTTTATTACTTATTCAAAGAATCTTTTTTCTCAACTACCATTGTAAGTATTGAATTATGTGTTTAATTATGAATGTATATCACAACTTTGCAACTAAGAGAGGCTAAAACCTCCGTTGCTAGGGTTGTGGGAACTATGGTGGATTAACAAGCTAGTGATACACAAAAGTGATTCAAATCCAATGAAAAATGCTTATATTGTGTTCTCTTCATCTTCAAACGTTTCTTAATAGTGTACAATGTTAGGACTTGCTCAAATTCTTTACTTGGTTGAGCCTAGAGAGGTAGAGATTAGGAAAAGAGAATTACAACAAAGCCTTGATCTTGATTATCATTGTATTAACTTGAACTGTGGTCGCAAGATAGTTAAATTTGGAACATATTGATAATAGTTAGTTTGAAACCGCTTATGAGACCTAACCCATTGATTGGGTATAGTCATCCAATAGGGACCAACCAGTTGTTTGGATGAACCCGAGTTTTCAGTTCTATGAGTAAGCTTTGGTATTGATCACGTGTGTATACCCAAAATAGTAATGAACCCATAGGGAACACAAACCCTAGTTCTTATTAAATTTTGATTTAAATCATAATTTCAATCGATGTTTTGATCATTGTTTTTTAAAACCCCAAAATTGGAGTAACTAACCAACAAGTTCACTTACCGGCATTAGTCTTGATCTTCCATATTCCCTGTGGGTTAGACCCCAACATCTTTGTTGGATTCTTTATTATCAACATCCTCTTCATACTTCAATAAGAGGTGTGAGTTTGAGTATTATCAAAAACTGGCGTTGTTGCCGAGGAATACGGCTAAGACTAGATTAACTGTTTGTATCTGACTTTTGTTAGTTATTTCCTGAATTATGTTTTCATTTTGTTTGTGATATCCACAGGTTGTTGCTCGCTGAATGCCAAGAACTCAGAGTAGTGGAAATCCCCTGATTCCACTGAATCCCAAACTTGAGAAAACACTGCGTAGAATGGAGAACCAGGAGCAGAGAGATGTCCATATAGCTGAAGAAGCTAGGCAAGCCGAGCTAGCTCAGTAAGCTGCACTTCAGGATGTGGAGGATGCTAAAGATGAGGTTGTTAACATTGGTTGACATGGGCGGGGAAGCAGATGTCATCGATTTTCCCCTCAGTTCTTCAATGATGAGGACCCAAACATTGATGAAGTTGGGTCAACATGAGCAATTGTACCACCACCACTGCCAACTAGGGACAAATTTGACATCACGAGCACCATGATTCAACTATTAAACATGAAATGGGTGTTAAGTGGTCATGCAGCGATGACACCAACCTGCACCTTATTAACTTTGTGGGAATTTGCAAGGCGTACACGTTGCCTGGAGTTAGCCAAGGTACCATCAGACTTAGACTTTTCCCCTTTTCTCTGTCAGGGGGAGCCACTTTATGTTTATCAGAGTTGCCCAATGACTCCATAACCAACTGGAGGGATCTTAAGCAAGCTTTCTTAGAGAGATTCTCTCCCCCCTCCAGAATGTTGCAGCTCAAGGATGAAATTTATAATTTCGAACAACTTAAAACTGAGACACATCATGAAACCTGGCTGAGGTTCAAGAAGATGTTGACAAAGTGCCCAAACCATAAAATTGCAGATGACAGTTCGTTGGAAATTTTTTACAGGTCTTTGAACAATAGTAACAAAGCTATAGCAGACACAATAGCGAGAGGAGCATTGATGAGTTACAACTAGGAGCAAGCTGCTACTATTCTTGATAGGGTGACAAAAACAAACAGGGCATGGCATACCCGAGAGGCAGACGCAGCGGCCGATACATATGTTGTTGGTTTGACTGTAGACCAACGTAGGAAAGAAGAAGAATGTGACCAGGGGTTGGCTCATATGCGCACATCATTGGATTTGCTTACTAAGCACATTATGGGAGATGGAGCCAAAAAGGTGAACGTAGTGGGGACACAAGGACAGGAGTTGGGGGCAGACCACTCTGATTTCGATGAAGAGGCAAACATCTTGGACAGCCAGGTGGCGGGTTTCTGAGCCAACGCCTAAGCGTCTGGACAAGACACTTGGCACTAAGGTTTTGGAAACCAAGGTTGGAACCAATATAGATAACTACAACCGGAACGGGTACACAGACAGAAGCCGAGGACATGAGCACGAAGGAGACTGGACAAGGAATGACGGTTACTGCAATGACCAAGATGGATTGTATGTGCTTCCCAATGCACGAGAGGGGGAGGCTGGATAGTCAAAGTTAGAGAGCATGATGGCTAAGATGCTAAAAAAGGTGAGGTCTATTGATGATCAGTTGAAGGAAATCTATGGTGATATATCGAGCATGGGAAAGAGAGTGGAGTCCCATGTGACAGCTATCAAGAAAATTGAATAGCATCTAGGGCAACTGTCAGCATCACTGAACCCTAGACAAAAGGGTACACTACCTAGCAACACAATCAAGAATCCAAAGAATGAAGGCCACTGCATGGCTTTGATGACTAGGAGTGGTAAGACCAAGTTGACCCCCCTCTATTGGTTGTAGTTGAACAGAAGAAAGAGAGCATGATTGAAGATGATGACAATAGTGCTGAGATGGAATGTGCTGAGAATGCTGAGTTGCCTGAGGCTCCAATTGGTGAAAAAGGGTCTGAATTTGAACAAGACGCAACGTAAATTTACAAGCCTATCCCACGACCACCACCACCGTTCCCCTATAGAATGAAAAAGAAGGTAGAGAATGGTAAGTTCCAGAAATTCCTATCAATGCTCAAATAATTATCTGTAAACATACCATTGGTTGAGGTGTGGAAAAAATGTCGGGATATGCTAAGTTCATGAAGGACCTTGTGACAAAGAAGAGGTCCATGAGTTAGGAGCCTGTAGATAATGTACATCATTGTAGTGCCATAGCTAGACGGGTCCTGGCCTAGAAAAAGGAAGATCCGGGTGCTTTCACTATCCCTTGCACAATTGGTGATGTTAAGTTCGTAAGGCCACTCTAGGATCTGGGAGCAAGCATTAATCTGATGCCATTGGCCGTATTTAAGCAGTTGGGCTTGGGAGCCCCCACACTGACTACCATGCGACTACTGATGGTCGATAGAACTGTGAAGAAGCTAGTGGGGATCATGTTTTATGTGCTTGTTAAAGTAGACAGATTCATATTCCCTGCAGACTTCATGATTTTGGGGTTGATTATGAGGTCCCCATCATTTTGGGGCGACCATTCCTTGCTATTAGGAGGGCCTTAGTAGATGTGGAGGCTAGCCAACTGACGTTTATACTGAATAAAGAAGAGGTCACCTTCAACATCTGCCAGTCAATGCATCAACCGAAGGAATATAGTGTAATCTCAGCGCTAGAGGATGAATCTAAGTTGCTTGACGAAGTCTGAGTAGTCAATAGACTTGTGTCGTGATGTGACGTTAAATCAGGCACTTCTTGGGAGGAAACCCAAGTGGTGGCTTGGTGAATTTTGAGTAACTAGGCCACCTGTGTCGTGCTGCGACATTAAATCAAGCGCTTCTTGTGAGGCAACCCAAGTGACTTAACTAATGTGTGTTTAGTGTGCAGGGAAAACAAAAATAGGTGGCAGAAAAATTGATGAAAAAGCAGGTGTTATGGTTCTCAGTACGACTCGTGAGAGGGTTGTACGAGTCGAAGCACGAGTCGTGGTGAGGATCAGAGATGTATATTAGTGCAGGAGTTCACATTACGGTTAGTCCTATGACTCGTAAGGTAAGTGTATGGATTGTAGTACTTACTATGCCTGTGAACTATGCAAGGCATTAACCACAATGAACAACAAAGACCTATGAGTCATAGTACGAACCGTATCCATATGGTACAAGTCGTAAGTTGAACTCATAGGTCCACAGGTAAGTCTTTCAAATCTCTAAATTACAGGTCTAAGGGACGAGTCGTGGGGCCTTCCTACGACTCGTCGTATGAGCCGTGATGGGTCAAAATTCATGAAATTACCCGACTCGGCCTAGATTTTTAAAATCTTCCCTCTAACCTATTTAAACTCAAACCCAAAGGTACCCTTCCCCCACACACTCAAAACCCAACTCACGAAAAACTCCCTCACTACTTTAACTAAATAAAAATCAAAGAAGAAATGGAGCAACTTTTTGCTCAAATCAGCTTCGTCCAACCCTAAGTTCTTATTCCCAGTTGAAGTAAGCAACATCAAGTAAGTATATTGCTTTGAAATAGATTAAACTTGCATGCTTGATGTAATAATGCAAAACCCCCTGTGATTCTGATTTGTTTCTTGAAAATTTTTAAATAGACAATAACCAGGGGTGTGCTTAAACTACGAACAACTACGAAAGAAAATTGAAATCGACGAACTTACACATTGCACTAGAAAATTGAGTTACAGGTAGTGAGTAAGAAGGGGAGGAATGAGTATCTTTATAAACAGGTTAAATTACATGCCTAGACTTGGGGAAGTCTGAGTACCGAAAAACTTAAAATGGAAATCCCTTTAACTAGACAAAAATCAAGGCAGGGATAGGCTTCACAAGCCTTCCTATGCGACGTGGTTTGATACTACGACTCGTCGGATGGCTCGTTGGGACTGTCCCAAGCTCAATTAGAAAAGACCATAGGTATGAATTCAAGTACAGCACGTGGGTTTCTATTACAAGTCATACCAGGTATTCGTACCAAAAACCTGAAAAGGGTCAAGTCCATAAGCGAAAGTATGATCCTTCCTACGACTTGTGGAATCAACTTATAGGTCGTACCCTGAGTCTTGGAAAAATATAGAGAAATTTTTGTTAAAGGGGCACCCTCATATGACTCATGGTACGGATCGTACGTTCGTGGTACGAGTCATACCTAGGAGTCGTAACGTTCACCAAAGATATCACGGGTCCCTATATGAGTCGTACCTCCAAGGTACGACCTGTACTGTTGACTCGTGGTAATTTACAGAGGAACTTTATCACGACCCGAATGGAGGCCTGGATCGCAACATGGGACAAAGAGCCCCGAGGGACCCCAAGTCAACCCATGGCATAAGCATACATCTAACTCAATAAATGAAACCTAATAATCAACAATATAATCATAGAGGAAGTCTAAACTTAAACATAACATTAGAATACACAATATGAAGCTGAATACAAACATATGTCTGAAAAGCCTCTAAACATGACGAGTTTATGGGGCAAGACCCTAACTAACTCAACAAGCTTAAACTGAAAGTACATATAGGAAATCTGAAAGTCTAATCCCCGGGAGATGAGGACTCACCAATAACATATGATGTTATCTCAGAAGGCTTGCTATGAAAGGGACTGAACCTGAGAGTCGGGTCCTGTATCATGAAACGAACACATCATACAATATGCGGTCAGTACGTGGAATGTACTGAGTATGCAGGGTAAGTAAAACCACTAAAGTAAGTAAAATCAGTTAAATACATGCATAACGTAAAACATAACATTAAGAATATGAGAGTAAGGCTTGCATGCATTCTTTCTGAAATCATGATCTCATCATAACATAACATAACATCATAACATATTATAACAATCGATTGACTCAAAGAAGAAATCTGATATTTATAAGTAAAGTTGAACATTGAGTCAAACCTGCTTTAGAACATGCTTATATATGTAAATCTCATAAGTAATGAACATGCATAATTGAAATCATGAGGAACAATGGGAGACTCGTCTTTTAACCGACATACCACGATAGCGATTACGCGGTCCCAACTATCACACTCAAGTGGGTAGAGCTGTCCAAAGCCTTACCAGGGCTAGGGATGATACCATGATATCGATATCAAGCTCATGAGAAAATAGGATCAGGGATAGCTCACAGGGGAGGTCCGAAAGTCATAGTGTATATACCTACGTTGGCGCATAGTTCTGAGGCATAGGGTGATCGACCCTTAGTCTGCACGATGCTAGACACTACTCCCAAAAATATGCATACGCTCTACATCGTTATTCAATGAAGCTCATAAATCAAGTACATCTCAAAGCTGAAATCATGCATATGAGAGGCTTTAATTCAAACCATACCAAAAGCTAAAAATATAAGTAGGAGTCTTCACTCCAAAACCATGTGGTAAGCTTAATTAAGAAAATCATCAATCGTACTTAAACATGTGGCATTTCCCAAAGCTTTGTCATATTTGAAAATACTCAATTCATATCAAATCATGATTATAAACATGGGTAGCTTGGAAACATAATTTTCATCATAATATCTCATCATCATCATGCATTCATCACAAACCTCATCTTTCATGAACTTTTCAACAATGGGCTTTTTAATTCATAAAGCTAGAAACATGATTTTTAATTGAAAATATTATAAAACTTGCCCATGCTTCATAATTCAATAATAGAAACATATTTAAATCATACCCATGTAAAGATTTAGGAAATTCATGCATTGGGTTAAAACCCCATAGATTAGTCATAGATCATTCATGATTTAGAGAGGGATTGGGCATGGGCGTGAAAGAAATCACCCATTCATAACCCTACATACCTGTTAGTAGCTGGTTCTTACACTTCTTTAGATTCCCAATAGGAATTGAAGTGGAATTGATGAATACTAGGCTTGATCACCCTCTCTAGTGTTCTACCTTGCATGCATGAATGAATAGGGTCTAAAATGAACTTAACCCCTTTAAAAGTCACTATTCATAACTCAAAATGACGTAGTTTAGGCCTTAGAAGCTTTGGAATTACTAAATAGCCCTTACTAAATTCGCAGAAAATAACTGCCAGATGGTCCCAAAGGGGGACCTAACGACTCGTCCCCTCTGACCATGACTCGTGGCTTGATTCATGAAGTACACTGCTTCTCAGTCTGCTGGGCTCATGATGGAATACTTGATGACTCGTTCCAGGTGACCACGACTCGTGGTCACCATCCGTGATGTACACTGCCCTGGCCTCAGATATATTTTTCCATACTTGGTCATGCCTCACCCCATGAATTTTGGGACATACCATGACTTGTGGGGTCCTCCCGTCAAGTACACTAACTCTCTTCCTTCTCTTTTCTTACTCACCCACCGCACGACTAACCTAACAACTCATGGGACATGACCACGGGTCGTAGTCACGTCCGTGGGATCCCATTTGTAAAATTTCAAATTCATTCCTGGGCCTCTTTACGAGTCACATCACGACTCGTGGGCTCCTCTCACGGGTCTCCTCACGACTCGTTCTATGTTTGTTGCTAGATTTTAGGTTTTTCTCCGTTTCAACTCCCAGGTCTGATCTTTGGGCTTTCGGGGTATAACAATATCTCCCCCTTGGGAACATTCATCCTCAAATGTTTGAATACATATAGAAAAGAAGATAAATGCAATTATCATATTCAAATACTGATCATTTAAGCCAAAAACTAACAGAATGACTATCTCCGATTCAAACTACATAGCTGAACTGAATTCACATATCATATATACATCCACATACACAAAAGACACTTGGGCACATGATCTGAACACGAAAACTAGATAGAGCTTTAGGTCAAGACTGATACCTCAAGCTGGAACTGAGCCGGTAGAGAATATATATGGGTATTTAGCGATCATATCCGCTTCGGCCTCCCACGTTGCTCCCTCAACATGTCGATTCCTCCATAATACTTTAATTGAATCTACTTCCTTGTTCCTTATCCTTAGAACCTGATGATCCAGTATTTCTACCGGAACCTCCTCATTACTATGGTTGTCTTTCACACCAACCCTGTCCACCGGGACAACTAGAGCTGGATCACCCAAACACTTCTTCAAGAGCGGCACATGGAAAACAAGATGCACAGAAGCTAATTCTGAGGGCAACTCCAATTCACAAGCCACCTTGCCAACACATCTCACTATCCTATACGGGCCGACATAGCGGGGACTAAGTTTCTCCTTCTTTTCGAACCTCATCACTCCCTTCATGGGAGACACCTTCAGAGATACCCAATCATCGACCTCAAATTCTAATTCTCTCCTTCTCATATCAGCATAAGACTTTTGGCGACTCTGGGCAGTTTTCAACCTATCCCTTATCAACTAAACCTTCTCCATAGCCTTGTGAACCGAATATGGTCCTATCATCACCCTTCGAAAACCTCAAACCATCCAATGGGTGACCTACACCTCCGCCCTTAGAGAGCCTCAAATGGTGCCATCTGGATATTGGAATATAGTTGTTGTTGTATGCAAACTCAATAAGAGGAAAATGCTTATCTTAGATACCTTTGAAGTCAATCACGCATGCTCTCAACATGTACTCGAGAGTCTGGATTGTCCGGCCCGCTTGACCATCTGTTTGTGGGTGAAACGTTGTGCCGAGCTTAACCTGTGTACCAAGTCCTTTTTGAAACGACTTCCAAAACTGAGAGGTGAATTGAGTACCTCTGTCTAAAATGATGGATAAGAGCACTCCATGCAATCGAACTAGCTCTTGGATATATAATTTGGCATAATCCTCTGTCGAATCCGTGGTCTTAACCGGTAGAAAATTTGCAGCCTTGGTTAACCTGTCTAACACAACCCAAATGGAGTCATATTGTGGACGAGTAAGAGGTAAACCTGTGATGAAGTCCATATTGATTTCGTCCCACTTCCACATAGGAATACTAATATCTTGAAGCATGCCTCCAGGCCTCTGATGCTCAATCTTTACTTGCTGACAGTTCGGGCACTTTACTACGAATTCTGCGATATCCTTCTTCATGCCATTCCATCAATAGACTTTCCGTAAGTCACGGTACATCATGGTGGCACCTGGACGGATAGAATACCTGGATCCATGAGCCTCGTGCAACATCCGGCTCCTCAAATCATCAACATCTGGAACACATAGGCGACCCTGGTGCCGAAGCACACCATCTCCACCTTTAGAGAAGACCTCTACCTTCTGATTCTAAATGGCTTCCTTTAACTTTACAAAAATCGGGTCCTTATCTTGACTAGATTTTACATCAGTCACCAAGGACGATTCTGATCCATTCTGAAGGTCAAGTCAACCAACCTAACTCCCAACCTTGCAAGTCGATGCATATCCTTCCACAACTTCTTCTTCCCCTCATCCACATGGGACACACTCCCCATAGAGAGCCTACTAAGTGTGTTCGCTACTACTTTGGCCTTACCCAGATGGTAAAGGAAACTCATATCGTAGTCCTTGAGTAGCTCCAACCACCTCCTTTGCCGAAGATTGAGGTCCTTCTGTGTGAACATGTATTGTAAGCTCTTATGGTCTGTGAACATATCCACATAAACCCCGTAAAAATAATGTCACCATATATTCAAGGCGAATACCGCCGCTGCCAACTCAAGATCATGGGTCAGGTAATTCTTCTCATGAACTTTCAACTATCTAGAAGCATATGCTATAACCTTCCTGTGCTGCATCAATACGCACCCAAGTTCGATCCTTGAAGCACACAATACACCACGAACCCATTGGTACCCTCCGATAGAGTTAACACCGATGCTGAAGTAAGTCTGGTCTTCAACTCTTGGAAGCTCTTCTCACAAGCCTCCGACCATTGGAATTTCACCTTCTTCGGGGTCAATTTGGTCAAAGGTGCTGCAATTGATGAGAAACCTTCAACAAATCTCCGATAATAACTAGATAAACCCAAGACGCTCCCAATCTCTGAAGGATTCACCAGTCTAAAAATTTTTTTTACTGCTTCTATTTTCTGAGAGTCCACCCTTATGCCCTCACTTGATACCACATGGCCGAAAAATGCTACTGAGTTCAACCAAAAATCACACTTGTTGAATTTGGCATATAATTGGCGATCCTTGAGAGTCTGTAGCACCATCCTCAAATGAGCGACATGCTCCTCCTCGCTCCGAGAGTATATCAGGATGTCATCAATAAACCCAATCACGAACATATCCAAAGTATGGCTTAAACACCCTGTTCATCAGGTCCATAAAAGCTGCAGGAGCATCATTAGTCCAAAAGACATAATTACAAACTCATAATGACCATACCGCGTCCTGAAGGATGTCTTTGGGATCTCATTCTCCCAAACTATGAGCTGATGATACCCGAATCTAAGATATATCTTTGAGAAAAACTTGGCACCCTAAAGCTAGTCAAATAAATCATCAATCCTTGGTAAAGGATACCTGTTCTTGACGGTGACTTTGTTCAATTGCCGATAATCAATGAACATTCGAAGAGAACCATCTTTCTTTTGGACAAAGATAACTAGTGCACCCCATGGAGACTTGCTCGGTCTAATAAAACCCTTATCTAATAGGTCCTTCAATTGTTCCTTCAACTCCTTTAGCTCAGCTGGAGCCATTCTGTAGGGAGGAATAGATATAGGTTTCATGTCGGGAAGAAGGTCAATACCAAAATCAATCTCCCGCTCGGGAGGGATTCCCGGTAAATCATCTGGAAAAACCTCTGGATACTCACATACTACTGGAACTAACTAGATAGTTGGGATCTCGAACTTAACATCCTTAACCCTAACTAGATGGTATACACAACCTTTTTAAATCATCTTTTTGGCCTTAAGGTAGGAAATGAAATGACCTACAGGCACAGTTGAACTACCCTTCAATTCTAAGACTGGCTCACTCGGAAATATGAACTCTACTGCGCGAGTTCTACAACTGACTGAGGCATAATAGGAAAATATCCAATCTATGCCAAGGTAACATCAAAATCAGTCATGGCTAACTCTATCAAATCTGTTCAGTGACCTTCTGAAAGACTGAGACCGAGCAACCTCTTATACTTGTCTAGCTATAACTGAATCACCTATGGGAGTAGAGACTGAGAAGGGTTCTAACAAGACTTCGGTACTGACTCCAAAGCTACTGGCCACATAAGGTGACACAAAAGACAAGGTAACCCCAGGATCTAAAAAAGAATAAAAGTCAAAACATGGAAAACTCGTAACATATCAGTGACCACATCTGGGGAGACCTTCTTCTCCTGGCGGGATGCTAAGGCATATAATCTATTTAGGCGCTGACCGCCACCTGTGCTAGTAGATGGCCCCTGATGTGCTGAGTGTACGGGTGGTGCTGCGGAACTAGAAGCTAGGCCTCAGCCCCATCATGATCCTGCCTCACTACTGAGCAATCTCTAAGCATGTGTAGGGGCTTCCCACACCCGAAACAAGCACATGTACCTGCTAAACACTAACCCGTGTGACCTCAACCATACCTGCGGCAAGCTGGAATGGTAGAATCTGCAGGTCTGCTTCTCTAACCCCTAGAGCCTGATGCTCGCCATCTTTAATCATGCTTAGGCCTAGATGGCACAATCAATGCTGAAGATACTGGAGCTAATGACCTCTGGTGGGTCTACTTTCGGTGTCCACCACCTGATCTCGGCTGTGAGAATCTGTGGTCATCGATCATTGCCCTCTTGGCCCCCCTCTCCTCAGATGTGTCGCCTCCATCTGTTGGGTGTACAAGACTATCCAAGGGAAGTCCATGTCCTGGTGAAGCATGGCGGTCCTACAATCCATATCCAAATAGCCCACCACACAATGAACAAACTGGCTCACCCACGCCCTCTGATCAACCACTAACTTTGGGGCATACTTTGACAAGCGAGTGAACTTGAGAGCATGCTCCTGTACCGTCATCCTCCAATATTTCAGATTTACGAACTTAGCTTCCTTCAGCTCTCTCATATCACGAGGAAATTGTTACACCCCGTAAGATTTCCGACACCTAGATGGCCTATTCGCGCGTTGGTTAAGCATATTTGAAAGCCATACGTGCTAGAAAAGGCCCGGGAAAAGATCGGATGTGAAACCTGTCGGACCACCGTGGAAGGAGCCGGGGCAGAGCCCCTCCGTGATGGCACCATGTCACGGAGGCGGGGCCACCGTGTTGGCTCCGTGACACGTTGGGCCTATCCAGACCCAAGTATATAAAGCCCCCACTTCGGTTTTTAAGTTCATTATCCATGTTATAATTTCCAGAAACATAAGAGAACAGAGAGGGTGCGAAGAGGGTTAGAAAATATCATCCGATTACACTGCCAAACGTAGTCCAAATCTAAATTAACCTCAGGTACCGAGGTATTTAGCAGCAGGGAGCATTCCTACGGATTTTTTTTACGAAATACGGCCGACGAATCATCGAGCTACCGGACTAAGGTAAGTAGAATTGCTCCAAACTAGTGTCAATGTGCTCCTAGCCGTAAAGTGAATACTTCT
>JACEIK010006232.1:7495-38466 GCA_018107945.1 Datura stramonium | reverse complement strand
TCCTACAATTTACATGAGAATGTACAAACATTGTTGGATAAACAAGGCAAAAACAATGCAATTGAGTATCACTTGGGCATATAAATATGCCCCAGATCACTGCACAGGCCCTTCATGCCAGGATCGATGGATTTAAGAGCCGATTTAATAGATTCATTATAGAGCAGACAGACACAAGAAGCATCCAGGAGGAGTTGGGAGCTCTTCGAAGCCAAGTGACCAAGATGGCATCACGAAAATCAGCATTGATAGCAGCTCCCACTCTTCCAGACCTGGATGAGGAACTACATGATGAGATTGACTGGGTGGCTTATTGGGAGCCCATGACAGCTGAAAATGAGAAAGGAAAGAAGAGGGTGTCTGAGGATGTTGGAGAAGAGAGCCTGAGGAAGATAAAGAAGAAAGAAAGAAGAGAACACAAGAGGGAACGAGTGGATAGCCTGCAGACTTACGAATCACACATGTCAGAGCTGCAGGAGCGAGCTAGAGGAGCAGACAGCTCTACCATGGCTCAGCCCGAGCTTGCTAGTGGCAGGGAATTAGACCCTTCGGGTGAGCTACATTAAGCCCATAACATCATAAAGATCACAGAACGTCCAATCCTATTAAGGGGGGAACCAATCCCCCTGTTGACACACCATTGAGTGTGCCGGCCACCGCTAGCGCCACAATTGCAGCAGAGGTACCTCTTCCGCAGGATGACCGGTGCACTTAGAGTGCCATATGTATGTTCACTTCCCTCTGTTCTTGTAGTTCATTCTTTGGAGATGAAGCGCAATTTTCAAAAGGGGAGGGGGTGTACTTGTAGTTTTGGGTTTTTAGATTCATCCGAGGGTTTTTCTTGTCATGTTTCTTTTCCCTCGGGCAGTCTATCTAGTAGAACCAGCATATTTAATATTTTATTTTTTTGTGTGTGAATGTTGTTTAAAGAAAGCAGCTTAGGAGTACCTAGTCAATAAAATTGCACTAGTTTTTTATTTTTGAAAAAATTTACCCTACCTAAAAATTATTGATGAATTAGCTGTGTACTTGTGACTACATGAATGATTTCTATGAATCTTTTGATGTCATTTAATGTATTAGAATGAGTAGTTTTGTTAAGTCACGCATAAACCAGACAGGTAGAGTGAATATAAGTCATGTGCCATGAGTGAGTGAGGTTTGATACATAGTTCAATACTGTGTTGAAGATCTAGGACTTGCCTGGTTAGTCTTTGCATAGGTATGGTTGGTTATGATAGGATCGTAGGCCATTTTTGTTAAGCCTACTTTTAGCCTAAATGACCCTACCAAAATCATATGATTTTCTTGATCCCAATTTTGATCCTTTAATAAATCATTTTTCTTTGATTAATCGATTAACCGTACCCATTTTTCATAATGAAACTATTTTGACCCTGGTCCCTCCTTGGACACTATGAACCTCAACATAGGCAAAATGCCTAAGTTGAGGGTGACTAGAGTATGGGTTTATAAATAGTGGGAAGGAGAAAAAGGTATATAAAATAGAAAAGGTGAAAAATGAGGTGTGGTGTGACAAAAGAAAAAGAGAAAAAAAGAAGAAAAATTGAAAAAGAAAATTCAAACAGAAAATAATGCTTGAAATAAAAAGGTTGAAAACACACCACACTCATACAAGAGCATAAAAAGGGGTGAAAAGTGAGGAAAAAGAATGAAAAGCAAAAAAGGGTGAAATAGGTGAAAGATGGAGCCAGATGTATGTAGTACCAAGGAAGGGTTAGTCACTTAAAAAGATCACATATTTATCATGTACAGAATCCTACATTACAAGCCGAATCAAGTCCTGTAGTGATCCTAATCTAACCATCTGATAGACCGAAGTAGAGAAAATAAGGGCAAGCTTATGGTATCTGATACATAGTATTTGGAGCTTCTTTGTGAGAGTGAGAGTCTTGCTTGTTCAGTCCCATGCCATATCTATTACTATATCTATGAGTGGGGAGTTCGTTTATGCAATACCCCGGAAATGCATAAGAATCGACCCGAGAGTTGAAGTTGAAAACTATAGAAAACCTGGAATTTTGCACCAGTACGACTAGAGGAATGAATCATGGTGAGGACCTACGAATTGTGACTCGAATCGTGATGAATTTGGGAGCCTGAGGTCGTATCACGGGAGGTCCTATGAATCGTGACACGTAAGTAAGACTCGTGGTGAAATTCTCAGTGGTTCCAGAGTGAGTCATCACGGTCATGACGACTTGTAGGATGTAGTAACGAGTCGTGATGAGGATTCGTGGTTAAGTCGTGTTTGGTATGGGTAGATGGTACCATGACTGACAGTACGACCCGTAGGATGGTACTACGAGTCGTGGTATGCGAGTCGTAGCCAGATTCAGAAGATTGAAAAGTGGTGAGGTGACCACGAGAGGTGACCACGAGTCGTGGTCGGGGCAAGATATGTTTTTCAAGGAAATTTCATTAAGGGAAAAATTGATTATTCTATGTTTTTGGACCCTAGGTGAAAAGTTCATGGTCATGATGATTCCGCAAGAATAATACGAATTTTCTTAAATTTTAAGCATGTCTTCAAGTATTCAACTACTCATGTTATTATGATCATGTTTCCTATAAATTTAAGCATTTCATGTATGATTGAAACTATGGAAAATTCCCACATGACGCTTATGATTTATGAACTCTTGGTTCGTGACAGTTTTTTGTGAGGGTACATAGTTTATGTTTAATTTTACCAGTGGTCTCTGTGAAAAGCATCGGTGATGACTTGACTACCTCTCAATAGCTAGATGACATGTCTTGATCCATTCTTATCATGTTTTGTGATTTCTTGTAGTGCATGTGTTGATGTTGGTCCACGGAAGAAGGGTCAAAAGTTGTTGGATTTATAGTGCAAATTTTGTTTGGTATTGGCTGTAGTATCCTAGGTTTATTTTCTAGTTGTGCCTCGTGTTTAGTTTTTTTCTCTTTTCTTTGTATGAGGACATGCAAAAGTTCTAAGTTGATGGTGTTGATGTGTTGTGAGTTTACAACACTTCCGACGTTCAAAACTAAGAAAATAGCATGAACTTAGGTGTGTTTATATGGATATAAGGCACTTTTACTTTAATTTTAGAAAAAATAAGTGTTCGAGAAAGAATGTGCAAAAGAAGCCTAAAAGTGAAGAAAATGGGCTAAAGTGTCAGTCTCAGTATGAGCCGCATGTTGATGGTATTAACTGTATTGAGAACCATGACAAGTTTCAAATGGCTGAACTGGGAAGAACGCAACCTCAACTCTCAGTACGAGCCACACCATAATGGTACGAGCCGTAACTGGAGTCGTGGAAATATTCAGAAGGAATTGCACAAAGGAAGACTCCTGGCACAGATAGATTTACGAATCGTGGCAATAATGTACGGATCGTAGCAGGAGCAGTGGTGAACTTCAGAGGATTTTTAGTACTAAGCCGAACTTCAGACAGTACAAGTCGTGGCTAGGAGGTACGAGTCATACCACAACACTCGTGAATAATTTCAGAAGATGTCACAGTTCTCAGAGTCAGACCACAGAAGCAAAGCACGACTTGTAGGAAGCATGTACAAGTTGTACCAGTGCCCAACACTTAGCCAAAATTTCAGCAAGCCAAGGACTTACAGACAACAGGTATGATCCATACAATCCTACTACAAGTCGTATGATCAGTCATGGCTCCGGCGGTGACAAATATAGAAAATCACCCTGTTAGCTTAGGAAAAGGATTCTTATATCTGTATAAATACCTTTTATGTTTTATTTTCAAAAGAAGAGTGTGAAATCAATGGGGATTCAAGAGAAAAACATAGAATTTAGTTGATTAACTTGTGATCAACCATATCTTAGATTCTTTCTTGATCTTTATCAATTGTTCTTGAGATTTTTCTTACTTACTCAAAGAAGCTTTTTTTTCTCAACTACCATTGTAAGTATTGAATTATATGCTTAATTATGAATGCATATCACAATTTTACAACTATGAGAGGATAAAACCTTCATATCTAGGGTTGTGGGAACCATCGTGAATTAACAAGCTAGGGATACACAAAAGTGATTCAAAGACAACGCAAAACGCTTGTATTGTGTTCTCTTCATCTTCAAACATTTCTTAACAGTGTATAATGTTAGTACTTGCCCAAATTCTTTACTTTCTTGAGCCTAGAGAGGTAGAGATTAGGAAAAGAGAATTACAACAAAGCCTTAATCTTGATGATTATTGTATTAACTTGAGTTGTGGTCGCAGGATAGTTAAATTTGGAACGTATTGATAACGGTTAGTTTGAAATCACTCATGATACCTGACCCGGTGATTAAGTACAGTCATTTAATACGGACAAACCAGCCGTTTGGATGAACCCGAGTTATCAGTTCTACGAGTAAGCATTGGTACTGAACACGTGTGTATACCTGAAGTAGTTATGAACCCATGGGGAACACAAACCCTAGTTATTCTTAAATCTTGATTTAAATCATAATTTCAATCATTGTTTTGATCATTGTTTTTTAAAACCCCCAAATTGGAGTAACTAACCAATAAGTTCACTTACCGGCATTATTCTAGAACTTCCATATTTCCTGTGAGTTCGACCCCAACCTCTTTGTTGGATTCTTTATTGACAATGTCCACTTCATACTTCAGTAGGAGGTGTGAGTTTGAGCGTTATCAGTGTCATGGGTTAGCTTGGGGTCATTCATAGCTCTAGGTCCCATGTCCCAATCTGGGATCCATGCTTGATTCATAACAGTACTACTCTTCCATTCTAAGATTAGTTTATTAGGAAACTGAAACCTAAAGACTCTGGTTCTATAGTCGACTGAGGCATAACATGAGTGTAATCAGTCAATTCTAAGAATGATATCAAAATCAAGCATATTTAACTCTACTAAACCAACTATGGTGATTTTCATAAAAACTGAGACTGGGCAATTTCTATATGCTCATTTAGCTATGACTAACTCACGAAAAGGAGTTAGATACTGAGAAGGGTTATGAAAGGATATCGGGACTAACTTCAAATTTTACTGCAATATAAGGAGTCACGAAAGAAAGTATGAATCCTGGATCTAATAATGCATATACATCTAACTGAAAGACTCGTAACAAACTAGTGACTACATCAAGAGAACTCTCCTAATCCTGACGAGATGATAAGGTATAGAAGAGGTTCTGAAGCTAACCAACGCCCATAGCAAAAGAAGTACCCTATTGAGATAAGTGGTCTGAAGGGGCTACTGAAGAGAAATCTCTCAACCTATGGTCCATTTGTTCACACCCAGACAACCCTCCTTGCCAAGACAACACTCACCTGGATAATTCTTACCACACTTAGGACATGCTGAAAAAGTGCAACTGTTATAAACATTACCTTGATACTAGGATCCAGATGATCTATTGTTCTAATCAAAATGGGGCTTGAGAGAAGGAGAAATAAGCGAAGAAGGTGCTGGAGCTAAATATTTCCGCTGATAATATGAGCGATTCTCATTGCCCAACCTCTGTTGAGAATAGTGAAAATTACCTGTTATGGCCCTTTTAGTTCTCCCTCTCTCTATCGTTGAGTTTCTCACCCTCAATCTGCTTGGTTAAATCATAAGTCGGGAGATGTCCATATCTCTGATGAGCATAGGGGTCCTGCACTCCTTGACCACTAAATCTGAGACACTCGAATAAATTTTCTCATTCAAGCCCTTGGTTCAGCAACCATCTCTAAAGCATACCTGGCGAGCTGGGTAAACATCAGAGAATACTCTTTCACGAACAAGTTCCCCTACTTTAGGTTAATGAACTCTTCTACCTTTTCTTTTCTCAACTCACGGGTGAAGAACTTGTCTAGAAACACTATCACAAATTAATCTAATCAACTAAGCCTATATCAACACGTCTACCCTTTTTCCACAATTTGCACCAAGTCTGCGCCACTCATTTCAACTCATATGCGGGTGTGCACTCTAAACTGGAGTAATTCCCATGATTCGGGTGATCTTTTGAACCTCATTGATGAAATTTTATGGATCCTCATCCACCCTACAACTATGGAACTTCGGAGGGTTCATCCAAGTGAAGTCTCAGGCCCTAGTAGTAGCTGCATTTCTATTAGGATTAGTAGGTGCAACAGCCTGTTGATTGACCTTATTGGTCATGGCCTAAGCAAGCATCTGAAACACAGCCCGGGACTCAACATGAGTAACTTGTTCATTCAAAGGATCTTCTGGAGTTGATGGGGCTTGCTAGTTCCCATTACCATTTCTCCTTCTATTTTCTCATTTGGCACGTATTATTTGTAAATGCGTAGAGCACGAGTTAGAAGGATGATTAGAGTTTACAGTCTATTGCACGATATGAATCATTAAAGAAGTGACTTTCCTAAAACATTTCATAACCTCTTCCTCATAAGTGTGGCATGCATCACACCCATGAAAAAACTCTACTTGACGTGGCTTTCAGACATTCTAGGACCCTTTAAACCTGATGCTCTAATAACAAGTTTTTCTCGACCCAAGTCTACAACTTGAAAGTAACACGGTGCTTAGAGCCACAAGGGACCCCGAGCTAACCCATGGCATGGCATAACAGTAATATGATCTGATTTACTAAATAAACTAAGCAGAAGAAAACTGAATTTATAAAACACTTTTTGAGTAATGAAATACTCTAAATTGAGTCAAAGAAATAAATACTAAGTCTATAACTATGACTGAAACTATAACTGTACTCAATTGTGGGAGAGTCTGTTACACGATATAAACCACGTGAGCTAAACATGGAGTCTAATGTATACGCCCCATTCAGAGGACCCAATATACCTTGCCACGTTATAAAGGCATGGCTGGTGTGATCGCTTCGAGCTAATAACCTATGGTGGCACATAGTTCTGGGATCTGGGTATGCTGAACCGTTGTCCAACTAGGAGCTAGGTACTACTTCAAAATTGATAATTTACTAATAGCTAGTAAACTGGTGTTCTAAGACTAAGTTAGAAACTACTATATTTGAAAGCGTTCTAAGAGTCTAAAGAATTTGAACATACCAATTATGCTGTCAAAATATGCATACTGAAATTATGATGGGATCGTGCATTCATAACACGCCAAGCTTTTCTAAATCAATGTTAAATCATAAAGGCTGAACTTTGCAATCATGCTAAAATCAATTACATGTAACTAAACTTAAAATCATGAATATCATATAATAATAATCATAGGAGTCTTGAAAACACTAAGATAGTAAGGGAAATCATAAACTGAATGAGAACCCTAAGACATTATTTCTAAATAACTGAGATTTTGGTTTTTATTTTCTAAAATCATTTGGGACACAAGGGTGAAAGGACAACCCTTGTTGAAATCCCACATACCTGGAGTTGGAGAATTCTTACTAGAACTTTAAACTTTGAAGCTTTTGGAGAAGAACCCTAGTTCTTGACTTGAGAGAGTTTAATCACTTATGATGTTTTGTTTTTGACTGTTTAGGAGAGAATTAGGGCAAGCATCGACTAACTCCCCTATGTCCCCCTCTAAAAGACCCTAAAACGATATAGTTTAGGAGTTAAAAGAGTGGGAAAAGACTACAAGGTCCCTGAGAAACGTAACTAAAATTTGTTGTACCCAGTCGTCACGACCAACACAATGAGTCGTGGTGTGTGACAATGGGTCGTTGTTGGAATCGTTGTCATTGGGAAGAAAATATTAAGTTTCAGGACTTGACTTGGATTGCTTAGAATGAATCATAAATGACTCGTCCTATCTAATGAAGACTCGTGGTCACCAGTCATTAGGAATAGAACCTTCACTAGTCCACTGTATCCCTCACCATGATTCACAACATGACTCATGGTGTCCTACGACAAGTCGTTACTAGGGTCATTCAGAGAGAAACTTTTTATTTTTTGTAGTTTTTATATGTTAATTAAGTCTAGGACATGATCTTAGGGACTTTTGGAGTGTTACATAATCATTTGATGCCCTTCAACATTCAAGCGATGTTTATCTCAATCAATTCTTTGAAATTGATAATAATTCAAAACAATCCAATTGTAAATTTCCAATTAGATTCAATAAATTTCTAAGAGAATCAATTAAACAAAGGTTATGCCTCTAGTTATTATTGATTGATGCTCCCAAAACTGTAATTGGCTTTTTCAAGAACAATTGGAGTAATTTAACATGAATTGGTCAATTTAACTCAAATGAAAAATCAATCAAATATTTAAAAGTCCAATATCATTTCATTATAATTGAGGTCTCTAGGTTTCGCAACCCTAGGTAAGAATTGAAATTCTCATAATTGGAGATGAAGAAGAAAGAATTAAATTAATTATAATCAACTTACAATAGAGAAGAAAGAGAGAGAAATCTTAAGTATTAATGTAGATCTTCAAAAGTAGCTTCAATTACAATGGGCATTCTTTAGAAACTCTATTCTATATGAAAATGTTCAGACCCCACAAGAAAAAGATTAAACATGCTATTTATACTAACATCAAAACCCCAAGTCCAATTTAATTTCGAGCTGCCCAATTTTTGGCAACTCCTAATTACATGCAAGTATATGTGGTCATCCAATTAATATAGAACTTTTAAGTCTAAATGTTGAATCCAGGAGATTTGTGACTCAACAATGTCTAGTTAATTAAATTACTGTGAATTAAATCAAGTGAAAAAATAACAAAAAGAATGTTTTGAGTTTTAATTTATGCTATGAATAAAAATAAAGGCTAGAGATAAATTTAAAGTTGTGATCACTATTAGTAACATATTCCATGGATACAACTTTATTTAGCAATCATATCTAGCATTCAATTTTCTTAATTAATTAGTTTATCTGGTTGTTGGTTTATGGAGTTAATTATATGATTATGGTCTTCCAAGTCTCTAATCATATATTCACAACCACTTCTATGTCTATGTTCCTATAATCAACAATAAGTCATGCAAACAAAATTAGCTTCTCCCAATCAATAACCATGCATGGCATTCTAGGTATACCCATATCCTAGCTGCAAATCAATTTTCAGTTTTACATCAAGAAAAGATCTTATTCCATATATTCATTGTTCCTTATTTTGTGTACACAACAAAATTGTAGATGTATTCCAATGGTATCCAATCACCAAAATAGCAAAATCAAGAATATAAGAACAACCAATTCAATAAACTAACTTTGTCAAGTCAATCATACACTAAACATTCAAGCTTTTAGCCATAACCCCAGAACAAGGATTTTTAGCCCCTCATGTTTAAGCAAAAGCACAAGAATTTGATGTGTCCATTCAAAGTAAAGATTAGAAAAATCAATAAGAAAAGAAACCTAATGGTGAAATCTCTCTCTCCGCTGCTAAATAGTGACCACCCTAATAAAAATGTCAAGGAGTCATATATATAGTAGTGAAAAATACCCTCTTTTCCTAATTGATTTCGAAATAAACAAAATTAAAAAATTAAGTTCGGGGTAGAGCCTGGCACAACATGCCACATAATGCACCAAGATGTCTGTTAGCTGCTTCTTTAGAGTTCTTGTCACGACCCAAACATAGGCCCAGATAGAGACACGGGACAAAGAACTCCGAGAGGCTCCAAGTCGACCCATGACATGAACATAACAACAAAGAGCATATGATAAAATGATACTGGTATAATAAAACATGCTTAAGCAGAATGCTGAATACATATCAATCTAAAATAGAGTCAACAATGACAAGCTAATTTCTACATAATGTCTTAATAGCGTCTAACATAACTGATGAGTTGATGGGATAGCATTCCCAACTAGCTTGACAAAAGAAAGTCTGTAACTGAAATAACATGACTATAGATAACTGAGTGTCCTTGAAGGATGAGAACTCACCAATCCTGGCTAATACAGGTCTAAGAGGAAAGCAAGACTAATGGTGTGGCTGAGGCTGATCTCTAGGACCTGTATCATGAAACAGTACAACATAGAGTATGCGGTCAGTACTTAGAATATACCGAGTATGCAAAGTAAGTAAAACAAATAGTTAAAACACATAAAAATTCATAGGAATAGGACAACATGAACGTGAAGTAAATATCATAACATAGCATGAGGGCTCAATGTTTTCAAAGCATTCATAATTTATTTGTAATCATAAACGTATGAGAAACTTTATAAAAACATAGCTTGAGCCAAAATAACATAACATGACAATGCATAAATCACGAGGAACAATGGAAGGACTCATCATAACCGACACCATCATGATAGAGGTTACATCATATCCCAACTATCAGACTCAAGTGGGTAGATTTGTCTAAGGCTTGCCAGGCAAGGGATGTATAGTATGGTGATATCACAGGGATCCAATAATAAATGTATATATCTACGATGGTGCGTAGATCTGAGACCACATGGTTTACCTGAACGCCGGGTCTACTCGGTGCTAGACACTGCTCCCAAAAACATGCACATGAGGGCTCGTTTAATAATCATAAAATCATTCATGAAATTCATGGCCAAATAAATGATAACATGATGGATGCCACTTGAAATACATGATTATCCATGAGTAAGGCCCCATGAGTTGACCAAGAGTCATAAATCCATAATTCATGAAGTCCATGCATACTTGTAAAACATGTATATACTTGATATTCATAAATCCATGATGTGTACTTGAAGAGAAATCATAACATGAATCATAAATCATAATTTAGACTTAAAAAGATCAAAATCATAATAGGATCATAACTTTACTTTTCATGAAGCATACATAATTGGAAATAATTTAATTAAAATTCAAATCTATAAATTTATATTCAAAATAGTTATAAAATCTGCCCATAGATCATAAAAAATGATTTGATACATGAAGGGAATTGACCCAAAGCTAGATCATATAGGATTTCACAAGAATTGGGATAAAACCCATAAAATCATGAAACTTAAATCTAGAATTGGGATTCATGAAATGGAGAAGAATTTTGAGCATGAGAGTGAAAGGAACTCTCATTCATAGCCTCACATACCTGGGTAAGTTTATGTTACACTCTTCCTTGAATGCCCAAAGGAAATTGAAGGAGGATTGATGGATTTTAGACTGGATCACCCCAGTAACCTTCTAGTCTTGCATGCATGGAGAGGATTGATTTAGAATGAGCTAAACCCTCTTAAAACAATCCTAATTGAACTTAAAACGACGTATTTTAGTCCTTAAGAAGTTAGAAATTATAGAAAAGTCCTTAATAAATTCTCAGGAAAATATACACTGCCAGTCCCAACGAGGGACTGGACGACTCGTCGTCAAGGACCATGACTCGTGGTCTACTCTTGTTTCCAGCACTAGAAGCTTATCATCACTGGTCACCAGAACTCGTGGTGACTAGTCATTGGGAGCACTGCTGAACCTTCAACATCCAAGTCAAACTCTTGACCGCGGCCAACTGAACGACTCGTGGTGCTGACCATGACTCATGGCTTCACCTTTGGTCAACCCCCAACCCAAAAATCCAACCAAACCTTCCCTCCTCCCTACGAGTCAACAAAAAACTCGTAGTGCACCTCACGGGTCATTGGATGACTCATCCTGTGACCTAGTGCAGAAAATCCTATTTTCTCCGTTTTAATCCTCGGGTCTGATCTTAAGGTTTTCAGAATATTACAATATCTCCTCCTTGGAAACATTCATCCTCGAATGTGGGTAAAGATACTAAAAAATTGAGAATGCAACTATCACACCAAATACTGAATATTTAAAGCTAGAAACTGACAGAGTGACTATCTCCGGATTGAACTTACATGACTGAACTAATTTTATGAATCATACATACATACATTGACATGAAGGAAACTGGGGCACATGAAATTGAATAGAGTACTAGGGAGGAAGCTGATACTTCAAGCTGAAACTGTGCCGGAAGGGAATAGATGTGGGTGTTTAGCCATCATATTTGCTTCGAATTCCCATGTATCTCCCTCGACATGCTAGTTCCTCCATAAAACCTTGGTTGAGGACACTTCTTTATTTCTTATCTTTCGCACCTGATGATCAAGTATTTCCACCGGAACCTCCTCAAAGCTAAGGCTATCCTTCACACCTATGCTCTCCACCGGAACAACCAGAGCTGGATCACCTAAACACTTCTTTAAGAGTGACACATGGAAAACTAGATGAACTAAAGCTAATTCTGAGGGCAACTCCAACTCATTGGCCACATGCCAATACGTCTCACAATCCGGTACAAGCCAACATAACGGGGACTAAGTTTCCCCTTCTTTCCGAATCTCATCACTCCCTTCATGGGAGATACCTTAAGAAACACCCAATCATCAACTTCAAACTCAAGTTCTCTCCTCCTCACATCCGCATAAGACTTTTGATGACTCTGAGCTATTTTCAACCTCTCTCTTATAAGTTGAACCTTCTCCATAGCCTTGTGAACCGAATCTGAACCTATCAATGTAGCTTCACCAACCTCAAACCAACCAATAGGTGATCTACACCTCCACCCATAAAGACCCTCAAACAGAGCCATCTGAATGCTGGAATGGTAGCTATTGTTATATGCAAACTCAATGAGAGGCAAATGATCATCCCAACAACCCTTGAAATCAATCACACACACTCTCAACATATACTTAAGAGTCTGAATGGTCCACTCGGCCTGTCCATCCATTTGTAGGTGAAATGTTATGCTAAGCTTAACCTGATTACTGAGTCCCTTCTAAAACAATCTCCAAAACTGGAAGGTAAACTGAGTACCTCTATTTGATATGATGGACAAGGGTACTCCATGCAACCAAACTAACTCCTGAATGTATAATTTGATATATTCCTCTGCTGAATCGGTAGTTTTAACCAGTAGGAAATGAGCTGACTTAGTCAACCTGTCTAAAACCACCCAAATAGAGTCATATTATCGACGAGTGCGAGGCAACCCTGTAATGAAGTCCATATTTATATCCTCCCACTTACAAGTAGGGATACTAATATCTTAGAGCACACCTCCGGATCTTTGATGCTCAACCTTCACTTGTTGATAATTCGGACACTTAGCTACAAACTCTTCTATGTCCTTCTTGATGCCACTCCACCAATAGATCTCCCGTAGGTCACGGTACATCTTGGTTGCACCTGGATGTATAGAATATATGGAACCATGAGCCTCATGCAATATTTGATCTCTCAAATCTCAACACCCGAAACACACAGATGACCCTGATATCGAAGCACAATATTTCCCCCTTGGGAGAAGACCTCCACTTTCTAATTCTGAACGGTTTGCTTTAACTTTACCAAAATAGGATTCTCGTCATGTCTAGCTTTGACCTCGGTCACCAAGGATGATTCTGATCTATTCTGAAAAATGGCACCACCATCCGTCGAGTCAACAAGATCAACTCCTAGTCATGCAAGTTGATGCACATCCTTCACTAACTCTTTCCTTTCCTTATCTACATGGGACACACTCCCCATTGAAATCCTTCTAAGAGCGTCTGCCACCACATTTGCCTTGCCCCGATGATAAAGGATGCTTATATCATAATCTTTAAGAAGCTCCAACCACCTCCTCTGTCGTAGATTTAGATCCTTTTGGGTAAACACGTACTATAGGATTTTCTGGTCCGTAAACACATCTACATGGACTCTGTGTAGATAGTGTCTCCAAATCTTTAAGGCAAATACTACTGCCGCCAATTCGAGGTCAAGAGTTGGATAGTTCTTCTCATGGACCTTCAACTGCCTAGAAGCATAGGCTATAACCTTATCATGTTGCATTAATACACAACCAAGGTCGATCCTCGAGGAGTCACAATACACCACAAACCCATCGGTACCATCAGGTAGGGTCAACACTGGTGCTGAGGTGAGTCGAGTCTTCAACTTTCGGAAGCTTTTCTCACAAGCCTCCGACCATTGAAACTTCACTTTCTTCTGGGTCAACTTAGTGAACGGTGCTGCAATGGATGAAAACCCTTCAACAAACCTCCGGTAGTAACCAGCTAAACCCAAGAAACTCGTGATATCCGAGGGATTCACTAGTCTAGGCCAATTCTTCACCGCTTCTATCTTTTGAGAGTCCATATGTACACCCTCACTTGACACCACATAACCCAAAAATTCCACTGAGTTTAACCAAAACTCACATTTGCTAAACTTCGCATATAATTGGCGATCCTTATGGGTCTATAACACCATCCTCAAACAAGCAACATGCTCTTCCTTGCTCAGAGATTATATGAGAATATCATCTATGAACACAATCATGAACATATCCAAATATGGCTTGAACACCCTGTTCATCAAATCCATAAAGGTTGCAGGGGCCTTCTTTAGTCCAAAAGACATAATTACAAATTCATAGTGACCATATCGAGTCCTGAAGGCTGTCTTCAAAATGTCACTCTCCCGAACCCTAAGCTGATGATATCCGGATATGAGGTCTATCTTTGAGAAATACTTAGCACCCTGAAGCTGGTCAAACAAATCATTAATCCTGGGGAGAGGATACATTGTTACAGCCCGTAAGTTTCTATTGTTCAACCGATGCATTCGTACGTGTGTCGAGAGTTTTAGAGTACAACTCATATGAAAAAATGCTCGAGGAATGAACATACATGTACGGAGTTGAGCAACCAGGAGGTCGGGGCCGAAGGCCAGGCGCACTAGGCCCCGCGCCGCGTCGGCCAGCCCGACGCCTTGAGTGGCGCATCGCGCTTGATTGACCAATTGAAGCAAGATTATTCAAGTTAAGGCTATATGGATTGTTTCATATAGCAAGTTTAAAATATAACATGCAATATATAACCACTAAAATCACCTACAACTAAGTTAATACTTCCTAGCCTCAAGAATTGACTCTTAAACTCAGCAAATTCATGAAAATCAACCAATCAAGACATCTGACATGAATTTTATCCTTCATCAAATATGTGCCCTAACAACAAGAGAGATACTCATCTTTCACTCACAAGTTTTCAAATTATAACAAGTATGGGTATATGAATAAGAATTCAGCTCACTCTTACAATGAATTCACATTCAACATGTATTGACCCACAGGCTTGCCTTTAGTGTTTTACTTCACTCATTTAGGAATGTTCGAAAGTAAGATCAAGTTGGACTTATCGGGTTGTAATGTAAGCTAAGGGATGGGTAGGTACTATTCTGGCCAGTAATAGTGATTATCTTCCCTAAGCGCTTTTAATGCATCACAATTTCATTATGAACATCTCTTCTCTTACTTCACCTTTATTCTTTTCACTCATCAGTTTATTCTTTTTTCCCCATTTCTTTAGGCACACTTATATTATTAGTAAGGAGTACTTAACAACTTTATTCATTCTTTTGTTCTTTTACTCCCTACCAACACTTAGGCATTTTATACAATTACACCTCTAATCTTTCCCTCAACTTCCATAACTACTATTTTTCCTTCTTTTTCACGATTCTCACTCCTTTTAGTCTTTTGCATTTTCACTTAAGCTCTTAGGAGTTTTGGATCAACTTCAAGGCTATTGAAAGAAAAGGATTAAGCTTATGTTGCAGCTATCAAAGAATAGGCTTAAGGCTCAATCGGGCTAACTAGGATCAAATATTCAAGATAGGTAAAGCGAGGGATAAAATTAGGCTCATTCAAAGAAATGCCTAAATCATCTCCTACAATCTACACCTCTCATTTCGTTTTGTATACACACCAGGCAAGTTCTACACACTGCACAATAGCATGGAATATTCAAAAATCGTACACTTACAGCACATGCTCAATTCAAAACAGATTCAGTAGACTCTTACTATGCTAATCACAAGAATTTAAAATTAAACTTTAAGCATATAGAGTCACATTCCAGATCCTAAGTGTCTCAAACAAAGTTATACAATTGCTAAACATGCTTCAAAATTTACAACACTTGCACCTCACAATCATGTACAACACATAACAATAATATCAAGCTATCAATCAGCTAAGGGTTCGAAAACAAAAATCTATTGTCAAATCTTCCCTCAAGACGGTCTTCATCCATCTATCGTCGGGAAAAGTCCCTAACTATGACTAAAAAGTTATCTACAAACAAAGAAATTTTTTTATTTCTCTCGGTTCAAAGTTCCACCTTTGGAAAAGAACCGAAAAGAAAAATTAAAGGGTGAGTGAATTGTGCTCAACTTCAACTTTATCAACAGATATTTTTCTGACCAAGCACCAAATTCACCCGAAATCACTAAGCAAAAAATTTAAATTTTTTTGAAATTTTCCTCATCCCACACTTGAATTATGCTATGTCTCCAAAGTATCATTTACAATTAAAACAAGGGTGAGAGATACTTCCTGAGGCCTCTAGGCCTAGGTAGCAACNTCCTGAGGCCTCTAGGCCTAGGTAGCAACATATTTATCTACATTTTTGAACACGTGGGTCTAAGACCCCACACTCATATTTTTATCATGCTTCTTAGCTTTTACTTCCTTGGGAACTTGGAGTTTCCATGAATCTACGGTTATCCAACAAAACAAACAACAATAAGTGACAAATAACAAAATTTACAAACAAATTGAAAAGAAAGTGTACCCGTGGTACTCTTGGGTTGCCTCCCAAGAAGCACCTTATTTTTCGTCGCGGCACAATGTGGACTATCATTTTCAGGATATCCTCAAGCAGGTGTTCCCTTTAGAGAACTATCTCCTCCTCTTTTTGTTTTTAGAGGGAACAACCTCCACTCTGTCCCTCTTTTCTTCCATCTTCTTCTTAAATTTTCACCCTCCATCAGACTCAAACTGAAGTGTCAACATATCCTGCAATAGGGGACCAATGGAATCTACCACTGCACACTTAGTATATGACAATACACTAATCCTATACAGATCTCTGTAGTGTGTGGGTGGGTTGATTTTCTAATAGACTCTGAAGAGCTCTTCTTCCTCATAGAACCTCATTTTAAGGGTACCTTCTCTCATATTTATGATAGCTCCTCCAGTTGCCAAGAATGGCCATCCCAAGATCAGGGGTACCTTATCAAAAACCTTAAAATCAAGGATTATAAAGTCAGCAGGTATAATGAATTTACCAACTTTAATGAGAAGGTCCTCAATGATTCCCTTCGATGCCACTGTGGACTTATCCGCCAACTGAAACATTACTTTTGTGGGCCTCGGTTTTCCCAATCTCAGGGTGTTAAATAGAGATAGGGGCATTAAATTCACTACTGTCCCTAAATCACACAGAGCCTTTATAATGTAAATTTCACCAATTTGTACAGGAAAGGTGAAACTTCCTATGTCCTTGAGCTTTTTCGACATCTTTCTCATCACCCTGTAGCTGCACTCCTCAGTAAGTACCACCGTCTGGACATCCACCAACCTCACTTTGTTGGCCACCTCACATCTTTCAAATACTTTGTGTACTTGGGCATACCCTGCAAGACATCAAGTAAAGGCAAATTGATGTGAAGTTCTTTGAAAATATCAAAGAACTTCTTAAAACATTCTTCCTCCTTGCTCTTCTTGAGCCTTTGTGGGAATGGTGGTGGTGGTCTCTGTGCTGACTGCAATTATGGTTGTGCATTGTGTTTTGCAGCACTTTGCTAATCTTCTCTATTGGCTGATGGACCCTATCTGATTAGCTCTGCCTGCATCTCATTTCTCTTTTCTTTGTTTAGTGCATCAGCCAACTGCTTGCCACTCCTCAAACTGATGGTATTGACCTGTCGGGGGTTTGTATCTGTATCACTAGGTAACTGTCACGACCCGAACGTACACTCAGATCGTAGACACGGGACAAGGGACCCCGAGGGACCCCAAGTCAACCCATGGCACATGCATTCAACTAATCTCATTTAAATAAATGGAATATTAAGCATAAAACATCGCGGAAACGTAACCATGACATACCATCAAGAAGTACCAACATTTACATAAGTTGAATACTACTCATTTGTCTAAAAGCCTCTAATACGTAAGATGGGTTGATGAGACAACATCCCCAACTAACCCGAGCAATACTGAAAACATAATCAACAAGAAAGTTCATCAAACGACCCTCGAAACATGAGGACTCACCAACAAGCTGATATCGTGGGTTGGGATGGACTAAGGATGAGGATAAGCCTGAGATCTGGACCCTGTATCATGAAACGGTACAACATAGAAAGTATGTGGTCAGTACGTGGAATGTACTGAGTATGCAAGGTAAGTAAAACGGACATTTTAAAAGTAAAGTAAACTAATAAATAGGCATAGGAGAAGGACATCATGCTTGCATAAAAAATCTTCGTAATAAAACATAAGGCTCAAGGCTTTCAAATCATTCATAATTATTCATTATCATAATCGTAAATAATTTTTTCATAATATAACTTGAGCCAATAACATAAACATAACAATGCACAAAACATGTGGAATAATGGGAGGATTCGTCATAACCGACACCACCATGGTAGAGCCTTGCATGATGCCCCACTATCTTGCTCGAGTGGGCAGAGACGGCCTTGGCTTGCCAGGAGAGGGTCTTGCAGTAGATATGATATCACATTTGAGGGGATCATTATCAATACATCATAACATTTACAACCCACGATAGCACGTAGTTATGAGACGCCGGCGTAGTCCTTTGAACACCGGGTTGCTCGGTGCTACACACGGCTCCCGAAAACATGCATATAGGCTCATACATAAATCATTAACATCGTGCATAAAAATTCATTGGCTAAGATATAACATTTATCATCATTGATCTCCTTTAAAACATGTTTAGCCAAGAATCAAGGCCCTTTTCATCGGCCAACATCATAAATCGATAAATCATGAAATTCGTTTCATAAATCATAAGTCATTCTTCATCATGTGGGCATTGCCCAATACTTCATCATACTCAATTCTTTCAAAATATCCTCATAAACATGGGTAACTTGGATTCATACATTTCCATAATCAATAAACTTGAAATAATGAATATTCGTCATAAATCAAAATTTTCATAAACTTCCATAAATGGGCAATTTAGATTTAAAAGCTTGAAACATGAATTAAAGAAAATAATAATAAAACCTTCCCATCATGCATATTTCAGTAAATAAACTCAATTAAAACATACCCATAAGGAGAAATCACATTGACATTCTTTAGGTAAAACCCCATGGAATTTGAGTAGGAGAATTCATAACTTTAATCAAAATTGGGCATGAGTGAGGAAGAATTTCACCCATTTTAAAACCTTACATACCTGGAAATAGCTGGACTTAAGGTTCCTTGAATACCCACAAAGAATTGAAGAAAATTTGGGGAAGAAGGCCTTGAATCTCCCAAAAACCTCTCTAAAATCCTTGCATGAAAATGGGCATGCAATAGGGACTTAACTCCTCTTATAACACTCAGAAAATATCCAAAACGACGTAGTTTAGGCCTTAGGAACTGAGGAAATTATGGAAACACCCTCATTAAAATACAGGAAATATTAGGTCGCCAGTCCTCATGAGGGACCAAATAGGTCGTTGCAACGATGCAAGACTCGTGGACTCGAACCATTGAGTCCACTTCCCAAAACTATAAGGAAACCCCACGGGTGACTTCACGAGTCGTGACGTCAGACCACGACCCGTGGTCACCTTCCGTGGCCTACACTGCCCATCCCATATTTGTCCTCCAGGGTTGACCATGGGTGACCTCACAAGTCGTGAGGTCTGACCACGACTCGTGGTCAAGCCTGTGGCCTCCTCTCCCAGACTTTTCCAAAACAAGCTGACCACGAGTCATGAAGTGACTCGTGGTCACTACTCACGACTCACCTCACGAGTCGTTCTGTGGCCTGGTGTGAATTTTCAAATTTTCCCCATTTTCACTTTCGGGTCTGATCCTTGGGTTCCCGGGGTATAAAAATATCTACCCCTTGGGAACATTCGTCCTCGAATGTTAGAAAGATGCAGAAAACTCATAAACAAGCTATCACCATATATGATTATCAATCACTTAAGTCGAAAATTGATGAAATGACTACCTCCGGAAGGAACTACATAGCTAAATTGAATTCAGACACCACATACATTTACCATATCATAAAACAAACTTGTACACGTGAACTGAACGTGATAAGCTGATTAAAGGTTTAGGGCAAAACTAATACCTCAAACTAAAACGGAGCCGGTAGGGAATAAATGAGGGTATTTAGCTATCATATCTACTTTGACTTCCCACGTAGCTCCCTCAACATGTTGATTTCTCCATAATACTTTAACTGAAGCAACTTCTTTGTTCCTCAACCTCCAAACCTAACGATCCAAGATTTCAACAGGAGTTACTTCATAACTGAGTCTGTCCTTCACTCCAATGCTATCTACCGGAACTACCAAGGCTGGATCACCCAAGCACTTCTTCCAAAGGGACACATGAAAGATGGGATGGACCGAAGATAGCTTCGAGGGCAAGTCTAACTCATACGCCACCTTACCAACTTTTCTCACAACCCAGTAGGTGCTAACATAGCGGGACTGAGTTCACCTTTCTTTCTGAACCGCATGACTCCCTTAATGGGAGATACCCTTAGAAATACCCAGTCGTCCACCTCAAACTCCAAATCTCTTCTCCTCACATCGACATACAATTTCTTCCGACTCTGAGCAGTTTTCAACTGGTCCCTTATCAACTGAACTTTCACCATTGCCTCATGAACTGAATTTGGTCCTATCATAGCTGCCTCACCAACCTTGAACCATCCGATGGGAGATCTACACCTCCGCCCGTAAAGAGCCTCGAACGGTGCTATATGGATACTAGAGTGATAACTATTATTATAAGCAAACTCGATCAAGGGAAAATAATCATCCCAACTACCTTTAAAATCCATAACACATGCCCTCAACATATCCTCAATGGTCTGAATGGTTCGTTCCGCCTGGCTGTCTGTTTGTGGATGGAAGGCTATACTGAGCTTAACCTGTGTCCCAAGTCCTTTTTGAAAAGAACGCCAAAATTGAGAGGTAAATTGAGTACCTGGTCTGAGATAATAGACAAGGGCACTCCATGAAGTCAAACTAACTCCCGAATGTACGACTTAGTATAATCATCCGCTGAATCCGTGGTCTTGACCGGTAGGAAGTGTGCCGCCTTAGTTAGCCTGTCCACCACCACCCAAATGGAGTCATAGTGTCGGCGAGTACGAGGTAGGCCTGTAACAAAATCCATATTAATCTCTTCCCACTTCCAAGTGGGGACGTTGATATCCTGAAGTATGCCTCCCAGCCTTTGATTTTCGAATTTCACTTGCTGGCAGTTTGGACATTTTTCTACGAACTCCACAATATCCTTCTTCATACCATCCCACCAATAGATTTCTCACAAATCCCGATACGTTTTCATGGATCCTGGATGAATAGAATATTTGGTACCATGTGCCTCATGTAACATCCGAACTCTCAAATTATCGATGTCCGGAATACATAGTCGATCCTGGTATCGTGGCACGCCATCTCCCTCTTGGGAGAAAACCTTCATTTTCTAACTTCGCACTGCCTCCTTCAGCTTCCTCAATGCTGGATCCTCATCTTTCCTGGACTTAACCTCAACCACCAAGGACGATTCTGACCCATTATGCACAACAACACCGCCATCGGTCGAATCGATCAATCTAACTCCCAGCCTTGCGAGTCGATGGACATTCCTCACCAACTCTTTCTTTCGCCCATCTAAGTGGGACAAACTTTCCATGGAGAGGCTACTAAGTGCATCTGCAACCACATTAGCCTTGCCCGGGTGGTAAAGAACACTCATGTCATAGTCCTTAAGTAACTCCAACCACCTCCTTTGCCGAAGATTTAGATCCTTCTATGTGAACACATATTGGTAGATCTTGTGATTTGTAAATACATCCATGTGGACCCTATACAAGTAATGTCGCCATATCTTTAATGCAAACACCACCGCGGCCAACTAAAGATCATGGGTCGGATAATTCTTCTCGTGAACTTTCAGCTGTCTCGAGGAATATGCTATTACCTTCCCACGCTGTATCAACACACATCCCAGTCCGACTATCGAAGCATCACAATAGACAAAAAAGCCATCGGTACCCTCGGGTAAGGTAAACATTGGTGTTGAAGTGAGTCGGATCTTCAACTCTTGGAAGCTTTTCCCACAAGCATCCGACCATTGGAATTTCACCTTTTTCTGAGTCAACTTAGTCAAAGGTGTTGTAATATATGAGAAACCCTCCACAAACATTCTGTAATAACCTGCTAAGCCCAAGAAACTCCAATTTCTGAAGGATTCACCTGGGGGCAACGANCTCCACAAACATTCTGTAATAACCTGCTAAGCCCAAGAAACTCCAATTTCTGAAGGATTCACCGGTCTGGGCCAATTCTTCACTGCCTCTATCTTCTGGGAATCTACCCTTATGCCTTCGCTTGAAACTACATGTCCCAGAAATGCTACTGAGTTTAGCCAAAATTCACACTTGCTAAACTTTGCATACAACTAATGATCCTTGAGGGTTTGCAGCATTATCCTTAAATGAGTGGCATGCTCCGCCTCGCTCCAGGAGTATATCAAGATGTCATCGATGAACACAATCACGAACATATCCAAATATTGCTTGAACACCCTATTCATCAGGTCCATAAAAGTTGCAGGAGCATTGGTTAGCCCAAAAGACATAACAACAAATTCGTAGTGACCATATCGAGTCTTGAAAGCGGTCTTCGGGATGTCACTCTCTCGAACTCTAAGCTGATGATACCCGGACCTGAGATCAATCTTGGAGAAGAACTTGGCACCCTGGAGCTGGTCAAACAAATCATCGATCTTGGGTAAGGGTACCTATTCTTAACGGTAACCTTGTTCAACTGCTAATAGTCAATACACATGTGAAGGGAACCATCCTTCTTTCGAATAAATAGAACTGGTGCACCCCATAGCGACTGAAGCCCTTATCCAATAAATCCTTTAACTTATCCTTCAATTCCTTTAGCTTGGTTGGAGCCATCCTGTAAGGAGGGATAGAAATAGGCTGCGTATCTGGCAATAGATCCATACTGAAATTGATTTCCCTTTCCAGAGGGACACACTGGAAAATCCTTGGGAAACACCTCCAGATATTCGCACACCACCAAAATTGACTGAATAGTCGGGGTCTCGGACTCCACGTCCTTAACCCTAACTAGGTGGTACATACACCCCTTAGAGATCATCTTCCTAGCCTTAATATAGGAAATAAACCGACCTGCTGGCACCGCAAAACTACCCTTCCACTCCAAAACTGACTCACCCGAGAAAGGAAACTCCATGGTACGGGTCCTACAATTAACCGAAGCATAACATGCAAACAACCAATCCATACCAAGAATAACGTCAAAGTAAGTCATAGCTAACTCTACCAAATCTGCAGAAGTAACCTTATGCAACACCGTGATCGGGCACCCTCTATATACTCATCTAGCTATGATCGAATCACCGACTGGTGTAGATACAAAGAATGGTTTTGACAGAATTTCAGGACTAACTCCTAAACTACTCGCAATGTAAGGAGTCACAAAAGATAATGTAGCTCCTGGGTCTAGCAAGGCATAAACATCAATATGAAAGACACGTAACATACCAGTGACCACGTCTAGCGAAGTCTCCTACTCCTAGCGCGAGGCAAGGACATAGAATCAATTTTGGCGCTGACCGCCACCCCCACTAGTAGATGCTCCCTGTGGAGCTGAACGGGCTGGAGGTACTGCTGTCCTAGTAGTTTGTGCTCGACCCATATCATCACCCTATCTGGAATATGGACATGCTCGACAAATGTACCCAGATCTACCACACCCGAAGCAGACATCCGAACCTAGTAGGCACTCTCGGTGTGACTCTTACCGCACTTCCCGCATGCTGGAGAGGTATACTCTAACTGGGTGCCCCTATGATCCCTCAACCATAAATCCCTGCTCCTCTGATCACTCCTAGGCATGGATGGAACACTAGCTGATGATGGCGCTAAGGCTAGTGACCTCTACTAGAACTATGGACGGCAGCCACCGCCGGACCTCTTATGTGAAAACCCATGACTATCTGTCTAAGCTCTCTTTGCCTCCCTCTCCCTTGAATGATCAGCCTCCATCTATTGGGCATACAAAACTATGCGAGGAAAGTCCATATTCTGATGAAGCATGGCAGTCCTGCAATCCTTGTCTAAATAACCGGCCATGCCATGGACAAACTGGCTCACCCGCGCCCTCTGATCCATCACTAACTTTGGGGCATATTTTGACAACCGAGTGAACTCAAGCGAATACTCCAGCACTGTCATCTTTCCTTGCTTGAGGTTAACAAACTCAGCTACTTTCAATTCCCTCATCTCCTAAGGGAAGAACCTATCAAGAAAGGCCATGTGGAACTCATCCCAGCTGATAGAGCCCGTGCCCCCTGCCCTACTATCCTTCCATTGCTTGTACCAAATATGAGCGACCTCTTTTAGCTGATATGAGTCCAAGTCTACACACTCCCCATTTGTAACCCCCAAAATGTGAGTGACCTTCAAGATCCCTTTAATGAACTTGTGTGGATCCTCATCCACCTTTGATCCCTTGAACTCGGGAGGGTTCATCCTCAAGAAGTCTCTAATCCGAGTCGCCGCTGTATTGCCATTATGTGGAACCTGTGCAACAGCCTGCTGATTGAACTGAGCGGTCAAGTCCTGTGCCAACATTTGAATCGCGCCCAAAACTCAGCGTGGGCAGCTGGCTCTAGTGCCTGGGGCTCCGGAACAGGTAGGGCTTGCTGATGCCTATGGTCATTGCCATCTCCGTGGCCTTCATCATTCCCATTCCTCCTTTCATTCATTCTTCTAGAAGCCATAATTCTTCAATCGCGAATCGCACAAATTAGAAGGATGGAGAGACTTTTCATCGCACGACATAGAACATGAAAGAAGGAAACATTTCCTAAACGTTTAGTAGCCTCTTATCATAGGTGTGGCGCGCTTCACACCAATGAAAAAGACTCTACCTAACGTGGCTTTTGGACTCCCTAGGACACATCAAACCTATGGCTCTGATACCAAGTTGGTCACGACCCGAACGTACCCCTGGATCGTAGACACGGGACAAGGGACCCCAAGTCAACCCATGGCACATGCATTCAACTAATCTTATTTAAATAAATGGAATAGTAAGCATAAAACATTACATAAACGTAACCATGGAATAGCATTAAGAAGTACCAACATTTACATAAGCTGAATACTACTCATTTGTCTGAAAGCCTCTAACACGTAAGACGGGTTGATGGGACAACATCCACAACTAACCCAAGAAATACTAAAAACATAATCAACAAGAAAGTTCATCAAATGATCCTCGGAACATGAGGACTCACCAAAAAGCTGATATCATAGGCTGGGATGGACTAAGGATGAGAATGAGCCTGAGATCTGGACCCTGTATCATGAAATGATACAGCATAAAAAGTATGTGGTCAGTATGTGGAATGTAATGAGTATGCAATGTAAGCAAAACAGACATTTTAAAAATAAAGTAAACTCATAAATAGATATAGGAGAAGGACATCATGCTTGCATAAAAAATCTTCGTAATAAAACAAAAGGCTCAAGGCTTTCAAATCATTCATTATCATAATCATAAATAACTTTATTATAATATAACTTGAGCCAATAACATAAACATAAAAATGAACAAAACATGTGGAATAATGGGAGGACTCGTCATAACCGACACCATCATGGTAAAGCCTTTCATGATGCCCCACTATCTCGCTCAAGTGGGCAGAGCCGACCCTGACTTGCCAGGTGAAGGTCGTGCATTAGGTGTGATATCACATTTGAGGAGATCATTATCAATACATCATAACATTTACAACCCACGGTGGCACGTGGTTATGAGACATCGGCGTAGTCCTTTGAACGCCGGGCTTCTCGGTGATAGATACAGCTCCCAAAAATATGCATATAGGCTCATACATAAATTATTAACATCATGCATAAAAATTAATTGGCTAAGATTTAGCGTTTATCATCATTGACCCCCTTTAAAACATGCTTAGCCAAGAATCAAGGCCCTTTTCATCGGCCAACATCATAAATCGATAAATCATGAAATTCGTTTCATAAATCATAAGTCATTCTTCATCATGTGGGCANCTTTCAAAATATGCTCATAAACATGGGTAACTTGGATTCATGCATTTCCATAATCATTAAACTTGAAATAATGAATATTCATCATAAATCAAAATTTTCATGAACTTCCATAAATGGGCAATTTAGATTTAAAATCTTGAAACATGAATGAAAGAAATAATAATAAAACCTTCCCATCAGGCATATTTCAATAAATAAACTCAATTAAAACATACGTATAAGGAGAAATCACATTGACATTCTTTGGGTAAAACCCCATGGAATTTGAGTAGGAGAATTCATAACTTTAATCGAAATTGGGCAAGGGTGAGGAAAAACTTCACCCATTTTAAAACCCTACATACTTGGAAATAACTGGACTTAAGGTTCCTTGAACACCCACAAAGAATTGAAGAAAATTTGGGGAAGAAGGCCATGATTCTCCCAAAAACTTCTCTAAAATCCTTGCATGAAAATGGGCATGCAATAGGGACTTAATTCCTCTTATCACACTCAAAAAATATCCAAAATGACGTATTTTAGGCCTTAGGTAGTTAGGAAATCATGGAAACACCCTCTTTAAAATGCAGGAAATATCAGGTCGCTAGTCCTCATGAGGGACCTAACGGGTCGTTGCCACAGGGCACGACTCGTGGCCTTGATCCGTTGAGTCCACTGCTCAAAACTCAAAGGAAACCCCACGGGTGACTTCACGAGTCGTGAGGTCAGACCACGACTTGTGGTCACCTTTCGTAGCCTACACTGCCCATCCCATATTTTTTAATCCTCCAGGGTTGACCACGGGTGACCTCACGAGTCTTGAGGTTTGACCATGACTCGTGGTCAAGCCCGTGGCCTCCTCTCCCAGACTTTTCCAAACTAAGGTGATCACGAGTCACTTCACGACTCGTGGTCACTCCTCACGACTCACCTCACGAGTCGTTTTGTGACCTGGTGTGAATTTTCAGTTTTTCCCCATTTTGACTTTCGGGTTTGATCCTTGGGTTCCCGGGGTATAACAGTAACCCTCCTTGAGGTTTGGTATGCTGAGCAGCTGCTAACTGACCTATTTTCTTCTTTAGATTTCAGGTGGCCATCTGTTGATTTTTCAAATCTGAAGCCATCCTTTCCTAATTCTCTGTCGGTTGGGTCTGAGTGGCCACAATTTTCTACAACATCTCTTCAATGTTGCTACTGCTTGATTGTCCATTGTTCTATCTATTCTGTTGCTGATACTGTTGCTGTTGAGGTTGCTGGTATCTCTAACTCCGATTTCCACCCCAAGAGAAATTCGGGTGACTCTGCCAATTTTTATTGTAGGTTTTCCCATAATTCTGATTGTTTCTCTAAACATTACCCACAAAATTGACGGATTATGGATTGGCTTCGCAAGAATCTGCATTGTGCCTATTATTACCACATATTTCACACCAGCTCGGGGCTTGTTGAATTGCATTCACCTGTCCCTGTGGCTGGTTCATACTTAGTTTGCCAAATTGAGTCATCATTTGGTGCTGCAATGATGCTAGCTGTGCTGCCAAGGCATTGACACTGTCCACTTTTATCAGCACTGCTGCTCTCTTTCCTACCCCTCTGGATGATTCGCTATGTCACTCTGGATTCCCTTAAGCAATTCCATTCAGTAGAGTGTACATCTCGTCATATGTCTTCTCCGGTGCTTACCCACCCAATGTAGAGTCTAATAATATCTTTGTATGTGGTTCTAGACTCTCTACAAAGGTGTGAGCTAACACCTCATTGGACTGCTAGTTATGGGGGAAGTGTCTCAGCAATGACTTCAACCTTTCCCAAGCCAAATATAAATTCTCCGTCGGCCTCTGCTTGAAACTTAAAATTTCACTTCTGAGTTTGGAATTCTTGCCTGAAGGGAAGAATCTGATGAGGAACTTCCTTGCTAGGTCATCCTAAGAAGTAATGGAATTTGGTGGCTCAGCCTTCAACCACCTATTCGCCTCTCCCAACAGCGAAAATGGGAAGAGAGTGAGTCGGACATAATCAGTTAACACTCCAATGGGGATGAAAGTGTCACTAATCTCCAGAAAGTTATGTAAGTGATATAGTGGGTCCTCATGTGTCATTCAAATAAATTGACCACTAGAATGTAATAGCTGCACCATATTCTATTTCAGCTCCAAGTTTCCTCCAGGTTCCGGTTTACGGACACTGGAGGTGACATTCATCGCTAGTGGGATTGCTACTTTGTGAACTGGTCTGGCTGCCATTGGTTCAGGCAACAACTTTGTCTGCCCAACTGGTGGATGCTTTTTTAACTATTCTTGTAACCTCTTCAACTTCCTCTCTAGAGCTTCTCTCTGGAGCAAATGTAATCGATGTTCAGGCTCCAACAAAGGTTCCACCAGCTCTCTATTCCTTGTTAGGTCTACAAGGACAACCTATTACCTGCAATAGAACAGAATAATACCAAGTTTTTCAACACTTAAGAAATTAAAATTCACACAAAACTAGAACAATTCACTAAAAGCTTCCAGTCGCCAACAACGACGCCAAAAACTTATTGCGCCTAAGTGAACACACAAGCATACGCGGTCGTACAAGTAATACCGTGTCTCTTTTAAGTTACGGATGTCGAACCCACAGGATTGGACTAATTCAGCAAATTTCCAAGTTCTAGTGCTATATTCAATTTCACAAGTGTTGATTTAAGAGATTTTGGATAATTGTAATTAAATCTTGGGGTGATAACAAAATAATCGGAAAACAATAATAAGAAGCATATAGAGTTAAGGCCTGACAATCATGCAATGCTACAATTAAGATTGTTCAAGTATATAAATTTTAGTTGTTGTCTCACAGATTTAAAATGCAGTGTTCATGGTCTTTCGAGCCTCTAAACACAACAAACCAGTCTCACACCTACATCGTTGAGCAGGAATGTGACGTCCTAATTTGTGAGCAATTTAACTAAGTGGATGTGGTTTACGAGGTTTATACCCTTGATTATGGACTTTCGTACCTCTAATCATTTAACCTGTCTTAGCTTCACAACTACTTCTATGAGAGGTGATGTGAAAATCTAAGTTGGTGTATAGCTATCATCCCTTTTAATTAACCGAGCAAGGAAAATTAGGTATAGTTTTTATACTAACCGCGAATCCTATCGTAAAGACAAGAACTTGCTCCCTGCATTCTTTCGTTTTAACCTAGGGTTACTCTTTTGAGCTTTTACCTAAGCTTAGCAAGTTTTCTTTCATGGTGATCAAGCATAAAAACAACGATAATTAAGAATTCAAGACAAAACATCAACCAAAACTCGAACCAAAGATAAAAATCAAGAATTATATTCATGTCATATGGCCTCAACCCTAGAGGAAGAGTTTTAGCTACTCATGTTCATATAATGACTCAAAAATATATTTAAAGTAAAGTACTTACAAGAATAATTAAAAGAGAAGGACAAACTTTGAACCCTAGGTGAAGTTCTTCGCTTCTCCCTTCGCTCCTCTCTGCTTTTCCAAAAATATTTTGTGATAAATGAAAGATATAACCAAGTGTTCAATTTATAGTAAGTGGGAATTTTCACAAATTGGCCATGCATGGACTAGCTCCGTGCCACGTTGCCCATCGCGAAAATTCCTTGGCGTGACACGGAGCTAACGCGGCAGCTCACTTGAATGTTGGACATCGGCATGGCATGGGCGGACTGGCAGGCGTGGCATAGATGCCATCGCGCTGTTGGGCGGGCATGGCACACTGCCTGTCACACAGGATGCCCATCATGGCATGGCGCAGACGCGCGCAGTTGCTACTTTGCCTGACCTCGTGCACACACGCACAGGCGTGACATGGCACCTGTAGCGCAGGTCAACCAGCATGGCACGCTAGGCTGTGCGACAGGCTATTTCTTCATGCCATTTCATGCAATTGTCATCCCAACTCAATCCAAAATTCCTCCTTGCTCGTGCATCATCATTTTTAGCCCGTCTTAAACATTTTTCACCTAAAAACAAGGGCTAATCATATTGGTTAGTTCATGCACGAAATTATACAAAATCACATTAGAATGTAATCAATTAAACTAACCAACATGACTAAAACTAAGTTATAAAATAGAACTTGGGCACGTAAATATGTCCAAGATCAATCAAGAATACGCCCTCCCGTACTAAATTCATTTTTTGAAGCCACATTTAGAATAGGAACTGCTAACACATCACGAGTCATTTCAGCAAGAATAGGAAATTTAGGTGAGTTCATTTTCCACCAAACCAAGATATCAAAATCATCACTTCCATTCTCAGTTGCTTCACCTAGATACTTATCTAACTCTGTTTTAGCAGCCAAACTTCTACTATCAGCTTTATGCTTCTTGAATTGTTGTAGTGTTGTAGACGATTTTTTAGATTGAGTTTGATGACTACTTACACTTTGTAGTCTAACGTGCTGCTAGATGAAGAAATAGATGAAGATGATGAACTTTGAGAACTTTTTGAATGTTTTTTTGCATACTCATCAAGCAAAGAAGCCATGTACTTTTTCACTTCACCTACTACTTTATTTCTTGTTTCTTCCCCTTACATACTCACTAGTACAGAAGTAACATACTCATTCTTATACCCAATATGTTTCAAACATCCCCTTCATGTGGGTTTCTATTTCACTCAACTCAGAATCTTCACTTTCTATCAAACCTTTCAGAAGATATAAAGCTCACATATTTCAATAAAGTGAATATTTGATATAACTGATCGTGGGAAAAATAGCATTCCCAAGTGATACTTTATAACTTAGTTTTGCCTTGTTTATCTATTTATTTATATACATTCTCATGTAATTTTATGTAATTGTGAATATATACACTAACCAACATGATTAGTTCTTGTTTTTGTAGGTTTACAATGAATTTGAGGAACTACTCAATGAGTTGGTGAAGTGGAGGCATGGA
>JACEIK010006231.1:37381-75253 GCA_018107945.1 Datura stramonium | reverse complement strand
TAAAAAATAACTGATTTTACATTAGAAATTAAAGAATTTTAGAATAATATAACTTTAGACAAAGGAACTTTGTACTCATAATCCGAGAAAGTAAATTTAAGAGTTTTTGAAAAGTAAATAACCCAAAAGCAAAAACTGTTTATATCCACAGTTTAGCACAGCCTTTTCCTACTCAATCAGTTACGTCAATCAATGTAAAAGTTGTCTTCCTTTTCTTTATAAAAAGTTACTTTTCCATTTTAAAGTACTCATACTTTCTAAAACTCCCTCCCTTGGTTAAGATATTGGGATGAGCATATTAGGCTACAATGCAAAAATGGAGGAATTGATTGCTTATTCTACTGAATAAAGGAACTACCTAGTTAGACCATGTCCTGATTCAGACTTCACAACTATTGCTACAACGGAAGTTGCAGATGATCAAGAATTGGATTATGAATTAAATGTACCAAGAAATAATGCATTGTCATCTTATTTACCAGTAGCATTAAAGTTGATGTTGCAGATACTCATTGCTGTCTGATTCTTGATTTCCGTCACTTCTATGTCCATGTGATTCCTATAGTTAGAAGAGGATGCCCTCAAGCCAATCGTGCTTAGAAAACTGCTTGATTTACTTTTTGGCGACTGTGGAAGTGCTGTAATTTTCTGCATGCAGGTCAACAAAGTGAGTTCTAGCTCAGAATATATAACTTTTTTTTTTAAATATCAGCGGAGTGACTGGGTAATATGTGCTACAACTACATTTTCACCAACCTTCGGCATACCATTATAAAGAGCATAGTAAAATCTATGTGCATACCTTGTGGAAAAAAGAAATTCATAGCCAATATGGCAGAAAAGAGTCTTTGTTTAAGAAGAGTAAGGTTAGCTGAAAGCATTTCACGTAAGCTTGACTAGGTGAGTTGAACTGCATGATGCTGGATAGACAAAAATACAACTCAAATGTTCAACAACAGGAGATCCAATCTACCAACTCAGATGTACCTTTGAAAACCTGGCAACTTGGCTTGGAAGACCTACAACCTGTTACACAGGAAGAAATGATTAATATGATGTCAAAACAATGCAATATATAAAAATCAAATTAGTGAAGCATACTAGATTCTTAGTATGAAAGTCTAGTGAGTTTCGGTTTCCAAGCCTTCATTAGAACAAACACATGCTAGAATTTCTCTTAATCAAATAATTAAAAGAAGTCATTCTTATTAACACAGAGGTTGGGAGTATAGATTTATATGAGAAAGTTATCTCTACCTACCTTCCGTCCATGAAGGCATGCCTCATCACTGCCCACCAGCACCCTGGCAGCCCATCTATTATTAACAAAAATATATTTGTTAGTATACACAAATATTTTTGGGTTTAACCGTTCAGTATCTGAAACAAACTGCCTCGACTAATCTAGATTAGCACAGCATAAGGTCCACAAAGGGGGGAAAGACTCCCTGCTAAGAGTCTCTCTATTTTCAGGGCTCAAACACGAGACCTCGGCTTAAGGGTGGTGAGATTATCTCATCCCACTCCTCAATGATAATTCAAATATGTACTTCTTTAATATTTTGTCCCTAGTTATTGGTTTTCAATTTTGTCTTCTGAGGTAGAAGGAAACTAAATTATTTTATAGGACCATAAAATGTTGGCAACAAGGTTTACATGGATTAGCTCTAAATTTTTCCTATTATTCAATAATTTACTCATGACAGCTGAATTATTAGTATCAACCAGCTATTATATGTGAAATGGTGGAGCTTCAATGAAACTACAAAAGGGAACTCCCCCTTCTAAACCACCAGAGAAGGGAAAAAAGAAGACAAGAGAAGGAGCATAACCTTAACTTTGAGGACAAGAAAGAAAGCAACAAAAGGATATGGTTAAAGAAAGTCAAATTGAGGCCATGAACCTGGACAATGAGTTCAGATTCATTTGGTTGTGGCTGACTTGTTAAGGTCGGGAAGTGGTCATACTCAGTTTTCACAAGAAGCAGAGAAATTCCAAAATTTGCATGTTGTTCTGCGATAATTGTTTCATAATGTATTAGCAGTAAGCAGAGGAAGAATAAATACTTACGCACAAGATGTAGGTGGATTCCACACTAGTCCTGCAATCACAACGAGCTGAACAACTTGCATTAGAATAACACATTTGACTATTAATTAAATTAACTAAAAAGCAGTATTCTTTTATCTCGTCTATATGAAAGAAATGCATGTTCCTGTACAAATTAAAACAGGCAGTCTTGCAATTTAAAATGAGATGATTCAACACTTTAATAATACAGACAAATCACTTGATATGCTAAACTAATCATTTCATCAAGAGGATCATAAACTATAAATAAAGACAAGAAACCTCGTCGAAAATTCCAGCAGGACTATCATCATAGCTAGCAAGAAAGAACCCACCAAGAGTATATCTGCAAGTACAAAGCGCAAATTCACTTGGCATTGTTTAATTCTCCAAACTAAACTTACTAAAATGTCTAAAGAAAAATGGATACCCAAATGCCTCAACTAGTCTGCAGTCTTTGGGAATGAAAGCTCGAGCGGTCTCTGCTTTGACGAGATGAAGCTGGTATAAAGCACTGCAACATTAAGACAGTACAATTCTTGGCTGATCTAAATCCACAAGACTGGCGGCATAGCGAACGATTGTAAGAAAATGGATCAAACACTTGCCTGCCCTTAAAAATCCAGGGAGGTTCCCCATACTCCAATAGAGTAGAGCTTCTGTCTTTGACTTCCATTAACTCCAAATAGCAATGGGTATTTCTAAATAAATAAATAAAATTTGCTGAGATGCCTTTCAATTAGGATGAAGAAACCCAGAAACTTCACCTTTTCATTATAATCAAGAGAATGAAAAAAACAAAAGAACTAGACATACTAGCAGTATCATAAGAAGATGAGCACGCTATCCACATTTTGGCGTGAAGTGGCCAAGGGCGGCTCTAGGTAAGGCAGGTCAAGCCCTTCCCTTAGGCCCCCAAATATTTAACGCCCCAAAATATTACTAACGCCCCAAAATATTACTCCATCTGTTTTAAGCCCCAAATCTATCCCTCCGGTGTTTTTAGTTGAGCAATAAATTACTCAATTTTAAAAATAAAATATATTTTTAATAAATATTTTTAAAAAGATATAGCTTTTTTAACAAGATAAAATTCAAAAACAACATTATCTAATACTCTTTTGATAACGCGAAACACCACTTATTTCAAACAAAACGAAAAGATTAAATTATCACTTATTTTGAAACTATATAGAATGCTTTTGTTCTTTTTAAAACAACACATTTTTTTGACAATTCAAATTTATTATTTTTTTTTGACAATTCGACTTACACTTTACATAACACGCTTAACATCACAATGCTGAAAGATATTTTGGTACATTTCTACCTATCTTTAATTTAAGATCACAAACATTCAAAATTCTCTTGCTCTTCACGTCATGTCGTGCTGCACAACAAATTAAAACGAAGGAAAACAGATCATTTAACGCTTATTCATTTTCGATTTACAAAAGGAGCTTAAAAAAGTAAAGAGAAATTTGAATTTTGTGGTCTTAAACTAAAGAGGTGTATTATTATTACCAATTTTGATTTTCTACATTTTTTATTACCATTAAGCTTCAAATTAAATAAATAAATAAAAGTTTAAATTTTGAAAATAATTTTTCACTACTTTTGGATAATATTTGCTATTTCTCATTTGAAAATATTAAATATATAAAATATAATTTCTGTGATTTTAAATGTTAAAAGCGTTCAAAAATAATTTATACATATATTTTCATATTTTTGTCAAAATGAGTATTTAAGTATGTATTTTTGATATTAATTTTTGATTGATCATTACTTTAAACCAAATTGATCCATTTTTTAACAATTATTTTATTTTATTTAAGTTCAGTGTTATCAATCCTTTGATTAATAATTTATCTTGATTTTTATTTATATTCCAAGAATGAGGTGATCTTTACATTTAATTGATTTTAATTTTAAATTAATTGAAATTTAAAGAATTTTGAAAATCAAATAATTATACAATAATATTTTATACATGAATTAGTTATGCATGATTAAGATTAATAAAATAATGTTAATTAACTATTTTCAACCTATCACTTTATTTAGCCAATCCATGTGAGCCACATAGGCAAGCACAAGGATTGTGCTTCTTCCTTTTAATCTCATCCGTTCATAATTTGATCCAACAGCTTTCTATTTTTACACCTTCACATATTTATATATATATATATATTTGCCATGCTGTGGTGACGCGCTGCGCGTGTCCTCATATTAATAGGTAACAATTATCAAAATAATATCACATAAAAGATGTATTGTATAACAATATAAGAATTTAGAAAGGGAATTATGAATTTTAAATTGGATAATGATTATGTTTTAAGAGTTTGATCCACCTAGTACTGTTTCTTCAACTTTGTTCTAATACTTGTTTCAATAACAAAAACGCTATAGCCTGCCATGATTGAAACATCTTAAATGTTAGGACTTTTAATATAGTTCAAATAAGAAAAGATTAAAAAAAACAAAAAATTAAAAAAATTAAAAATATTAAATATTAGGACAATTTCTACAAATTAGTAAAGATGTATGTTTAATAGTAAATAACAACTAATTGTGAAAAAATAAAATGACAATTTTTCTATTGTAGAATTTTTAATGGGCTTTTATGAAAACGTCAATCAACATTAATAGCGACTTTCTATTATGACTTACATAGCATATTTTTTGTTAAGTAAATATGAGTAAAATATTATGCATGTATTGAATGTTAGATTAGTTGATGAAATCTAAAGAAATTATCAAAGATTGTTCTATCTAAGATTGTATTATATCTTCAAAAGAAACAAAATTGTTTGAAGAAGTAACAATAAAAAGTATTTATTGTATCTCAACTATACGATTGTCACCGAATACAACCTCAATCTCCTTGTTTTCCTGATTCAAAATTAGAATTAACACTATTAATGCGTCCGCCTATAAAGTAACAAAATTTTTTTCTGTTGTGCACATTTTTTCACTTTTTGATATAATTCTAAAGTATAGCATGAACCTTTGTGCCTTGCAAAAATTAAACTTTAATGGTCAAAAATTATATATTTTTAAAATTTTCAAATTCAACTTGAATTTTGTCTTTTTTAATTTTCTAATATTAAACAATAAAAAACAAAAAACTAATCATAGAATTTTATACTCTTTTACTAAACCAACTCCAATTACTAAAAAATTTATTTATCCAATGCTAATCATATTGCCTTAAGTTGTTAATTGACACAATTCTGTTCATGAAATCTTTCTAATTTCATATTTAAAAAAACCGTGACCAAGAGTTATAGTTATAATAATTTATAATTTTATAAAAATATTTATTTTATGAGATAACAAGATTACTTTACTCGAATAAATGAAACTTGTGAATGTATGCGCAGTATTTGGGGTTAATGCCACCATAAAATAACACAAAATTTAAATCACATGATATCATATAAGACTCAATTAAAGAGATAACATAATATCTATATTAGACTCAACTAGCCGAGACAATTTAAGTTAAATTATTTTGAATATAAACAACTTGAGATGACATAAAAATTATTATTGTCTTTTTCAAATTCACAACATAAAAAATAATCTGGCACATGAAAAGAAGTTGTTAAGATAGTTAGCACTAAAATATATCGTGTTAAAGATTGAATCAAAGGTGTTGATGTAGAAGAGTTGATGAATTAAATTATAGAATTATAAGTTTTTTTTATAGAAGTGAAAGAATTTATAAATACAATTTTTTTAAAAGTATAAAATATTAATACATTATTATTATTATATTTAAATGGAAAATCTTTTATCAAAAAGGAAAATAAAATTCGTTTATGAAAAAGAAGAGAAGAGGGAAGTTTATGTTCTCAAATCAAAAAGGAAAAAAAATTATGGTGGAAGTTGTTTGTTTGTTTATTTTTTTTTTTAAAGGTTTATACCATAAATAAAGTTATGCCAAAAATAAAAATGCAAATATTGAAAACTTCAAAATAAAAAATAACAAATATAAAAAAATTAAAAAAATTAAAAAAATTAAAAATATTTTTATTTTTTTAGTTTACACCACAGATAGAATTGTGCCACAAATAGAAAATCTAATATGATAAAATAAGGTGATGAAAATAATTTAAAATAATAATTGTAAAAATAGTAAATGACAATTTTGTCTATTACAATGTCTTTTGCACGAAGGGCAAAATTCAATCAACATTTTTAAGGACCTTCACACTTTTATATAATACTATTTAGGTGTACGCGCCTCGCGCGCGTCCTATATTAATAAAAATAAATTTTTTTAACATAAAGATAAATAATATTTAAAAGATGTATTTGTGTAATTAAAAAGATAAGAATTTAGAAGAAAATTATGAATTTAAATTGATAAGTAATTATGATTAAGAGTTTGATTCAATCTAGTAGTTCATTCAGTTTGTTATAATACTAACCAATGAATGACATGTGCTTTTTTCTGTGTGGATCCTATTTCAATGGGAATTTGATGAATCGATCCATTTACACGCCTTGCTTGTACCAAGAGTATCGAGCTACTCCATATATTGTTTGACGTAAAATGTATACTATTAATTATGTTTTAATATAATATAAATAGATAGATAGATATGATGATTACTTTACTTTAATTACCAAAGATTGTTCAATATAATTTTTGAAAGTATAGCTTGAACTTTTGTTTCTTTAAAAAGTTAAACTTTAATGGTTGAAAACAATATATGTAAAAATATAAAATTATAATAAAAATACATAAGAACTCAAGCATATATGTAAATATAAAATATAAATATAAAATATAATATAAAAGAATTATTACCTTTTCACAACTAATGTTATAGTCATTGGAGCTCACAACTCCCTTTATGCTCTTTTAAATAAAAAAACTTTTTATTACCCAATGAGAATTGTATCGCCTATGTTGTTAATCGACACAGCTTTCATTCACGAAATCCTTTTCGTGATGAAGAATGTCGATATAAATAATACAAATTTTAAATCACATAATATCAATATAAGCACTCACTCAGCGAGAGAACACAAGATCAATATTAGACTCAACTAAAGGAAACAATCTAATTTAAATTATTTGAATATAAACAACTTGAACTCGGCATAAAAAATACAATTGTCTTTTAAATCCACAACATGAAAAAATTAACAAAATTAAAAAAATTTTTTTAATTTTTTTAATTTTTTTAATTTTTTTATCTTTTTTGATTTTTTTAATATTTTTAATTTATTAAATTTTAATGAATTAAATTGTGCAATTATAAATTCTTTATAAGAAGGATTTATAAACCAAAAACAAATTTAAAAGTATAAGAATATTAGAATACTACTTATAAAAAATTTGTGACTATCAGCAGGAATCTTTTGTAATTATGAAAAAGAAAAAGAATTCGTGACTATAAGGAAAAATCATCAACAAGGAAAAAACAAAAGTAATTACTCCGGACAAGGGGGATTATAACTATAAGCAAAGAAACGAAAATTATCAAAAGGAAAAGAAGAAGAAGAAATAATTACCTTCAAAAAGGAAAATAAAAACTTTAAAGGAGGGGAAAACGTTTGTTACTGTCAAAAAAGGAAAAAGAAATTTTGATGAAAGAATAAAAAAGATTTACCCATAAATAAAAATTTAATGTAATAATAAAAAATAATAATTGTGTAAAATAGTAAATGACAATTTTTGTCTATTGCGATGTCTTTTAATGAAGGTAAAAAGTTCAATCAACATTTCTGAGGGCCTTCACACTTTTAATATAATATGTATAGATAGATATGTCGATTTTATATATTAAAACTTATTTATTTATGTTCTCTTTATCTAACTGCTCATTCTAAGATCGACGGTCCATATTTAATTGACCAGTCCCTACCCGCCTAAACCTACCAAAATCAAATTTAATTCTCAAAATCCCAAACCCCGTAGCTCTCTCTCTGCTCTTCTCTCTCCCAACTCCGATCATCGCGACTGATGCCGACCACCACCTTCATCCAACAAAGACCTCAAACCCGCGTGCACTCCCCTCACCAACTCCCTTCCCAAATGCACTCCCTCACGCCCAAAAATCCGCTTGAGATCACGGACAAACATCGTAAATCTCGCCTATCAACTTCACATCCATTCCCTTTCACGACTTTCGTAGTTTTAGACTTCCCTCTTCACACCATCGCCTCTAAGAACAGGTAAACACCCCACATTTTTTGTCGACATTTATGTAGATTTTCCTTTCCTTACTTTTATCTATCCCTTCAAGCAATTGAGGATTCAAATTTTGAATTCTCGTTCATGAATCTTTTGCTCGAAGCCTCTCTATAAAAGGAGACAACTAGAGGGGATGAAAATGGACTATCGTGAGGAGAAAATAGAGAGATACACACATACACATAAATAAAGCTGTGATACAAGCTCGATTCTGAGATTTGCGTTCCTTTCTTCTTTATGCTCTAATTCTTCCTATCGTCGTACTCACACCTCTCTTACTAAATTCTTTTCTTTACTCGTTATCGTACTTGGAGTTGGAGTCACTAGTCTAACACTCAACCTCACAAAGATTCAATCGCTGCTCAACAAAAGACTTATGCTCGATCTCTATAATACCCCAAGAGTTCCTAAGACTAAGTTCGAACTTTAAAGTGCTCACAGAGAAACCCGTATTTTTGTCTTAGTACTATCGATGATGAGTCATGGGAGATTGTACGACTCATAGATGACTTCCGTAGTAAGGTTCAACATTGTCCTTCAAAACCACGAGTCACCACTACGAGTCACGGCAGTGGGTACAACTTTGCACAAATCGTAACAAGAACCGGAGACTTTTCGTGTGTTGATTGTACGAGTGGGGGTACAACTCATAGGAAGAAGTTACTGTCATAGCAGAATTTGTGGAATTTTTTCAGAGGATTGATGTTTCTAGGGATTTGGCCTGGCATGTATGATGGGCCACAGTCGTAGGTTGATTATACGACCGGTGGTACGGTCGCAGCACCCGACAGCTCGCTTTTTCCCCGTGATTTCATTAAGGGTATCTTCGTAAATCCCAGCTTCTAAGTCCCTAAATTACGCCATTTTAAGCTCAATTAGAGGGTTTTGTGAATGTTTAATATTCCTAACATATCCCCTCCCCATGCATACAAGACTAGAAAATTCCTAAGGAGATCAAGCCTAGAATTCTTCAATTTTTTTCTTCAATTCCTTTTGGAATTTCAAGGAAGAGTGTAATCGCATTAATCAAGTATGTAGGGATATAAATGGGAGTTTCCTTTCACTCATGCCCAATTTCCTCGTTTGCGAAATCAAATCTAAAGTCAAATTTATGATCCTACGAGGTTTTATTCTAATTTTATGAAATTCTTTATGATTTGATTATGGGTCAATTCCTTCATGTTTTAAATGATGTCTTAAGATTCATGGGTAAGTTTTATACCTATTTTGATTTAAATTCATGATTTTGAATTTTAAGAGCATGATGCCCAATTATGCAAGTTTCATGAAAAGTTAAGATTATGACCTATGTATTCAAGCATGATGAGATGCCAAGATGAAAATATGATTATGGATTACCCATATAATAATCTATGATTTTGACCATCAAGTCTATTTCAAGCATGTTTAATTTTGGGCAAGCCCACACAATCTAAGTATGTTTTCATGATCTAGTTCAATTTCATGATATCGCATACCACATGCATGGTTTTGGAGTCTAGACTCCCATTTTTCAAATTCAGGGCATGTTTTAATCCAAGGCTCCTTGCATTCAAATTTCAGTCGTGGTATGTAATTTCATGTTCAAATTTCATTGAAAAATATATTTCAAACCTTCATTGAAAAATGATGGAGAGCATATGCATGTTTCTTTGGGAGCAAAGGTCTAGCATCAAGTAGGCTAGGGTTCGTATAAACCTCGCCTCGTAACTACTTACCAACGTAGTTTATCTGCATTTTATTCGGGACCTCCCTTGCGAGCTTTCCCCGCCCCCAAGGGTCTCATCTTGATATTTGATATCATGGTAGCATTCTTAGCCCCGATAAGGCTCGATGGCTCAGCCTAATTAAGTGTAATAGTCGGGATCACTTAACTCTATTGTGATTATGCCGCTATATGAAGAGTCTCCCATTGTTCCTGATTTCAAATATGCATGTTCACGCTACGACACTATGTTTTCAAACAGTGCTCGACCCAATGTTCAGCTTTTCTTTACCGCCTTACTGTGAATATCAATTTCATTTTTGGTCTATTTAATCAGCTTATAAGAATCGCCATTATGATTAACCGTATTTTTAAGATATCAAAGATGCGCCCTGGCTCTTATTCTTATATTGATATGAATTATGTTATGCCCGTTTTAAATTTATAATTATTTATCCTATTTTACTATTTTGCTTACTCTAAGACGCTTCAAGTACTAACCGCATACTCTATTCTCAGATCGCTTTCATGATACCGGTTCGATGTTTAGACTCACCCCACCACTCAGCGCTATTAGAGTTTAGCGCTAGACAATGTTGCCTACAGTCCTCATTCTTCAAGGATCTTCAATTAGTCAGGTTGATGTCATTTTCAATTTCGTAATTTCTAGCGAGCTAGCTGAAGGTTTTCTCATCACTGTTAGTATATTGCAGGGCTTTTCGTACATAGTTTGTATATTCAAACTTCAAATTAGTGTTATGTTATTTTCGTTATTCAGATGTTTTAATATTCGACTTCCTCATTTTAGAATTTAGCTTTTCCGCTTGATTATGTTGAACTTTAGTTATCACTGTTCATGCCATGGGTTTACTTGGAGCCGCGATGGTTCTGTTCTGTGTCTAGATCCGAGTCTATAAGCTGGGTCATGACAAACTTGGTATTAGATACTTAGATTTTGAAGTGTCCTAGGTGTCCGAGATCCGCGTTAGGTAGAGTCTTTTTTCATGGGTGTGAAGCGCCACACCTATGACTAAGAGGCTACGAAACATTTTAGAAATTCCCCTTCTTTCTCATGATCTATATAGTTAGAGATGAAGTATCTCTCTATCCTTCTAACTCGTACACATTTGTAGAATCATGCCTGCATGCCGAGTTAACTAAGAAGGAACTGAACGTGGAACGAATTAATGAATGGCAACGGAGATTGGCACTGCCAAGCCCCATTATCCCTGTGAGGATCATGTGCTGAGTAGGTTACCTATGTAGAGTTTAGGGGAGCTATCCAAATGTTGGCACATACATTGATCACCCAGTCAATCAGCCAGGCAGTAGCTCATGTTCCCTTAATGGAAATGCAACACGTCTAGGGTCGTGGATTTCTCAGATGAATCCCCGAGTTTCGGGTCGAAAATGGACGAGCAACCACACGAGTTCATCAAGGAGATTCAAAAGATCACCCAGACATGGGGCGACGGGGAGGAGTATGCGTACCTAGCTCTCTATCGGGCTGGAAAGGGGTCGCCCACATTTGGTATAGATAGTGGAAGGATGGCTGGGAGGCGGAAATGTGTCCTATTAGCTTGGAAATTGCTTCATCGTGTTCTGTAATCGATTCTTTCCCCGGGAGACGAGGGCGATCAAGGCAAGAGAGTTTGTGAATCGAACAATAAGATGACGCTTTAAGAGTATTCTCAGAGTTCACTCGATTGTCAAAATATGCACCGAGATGGTGGCCGACAGAGGGCCTGGGCTTTGAAAGGTGTTTGGGCATCAGGCGGTAGACTACTTAGTCAAGGATTGCGTGACTCATGCTCCATCAAGACATTGACTTCTCCCGACTAATCCCGTATGCCGCTGTGTGGAGTGCGCAGTAAGGCGAGGGAGAGGGAGAGAGAGGCTAAGAGGGCCAGATCGATGGGGCTGTGCCTCCCAAGCAGAGGTCTAATAGTAGCCATCGTCACAGCCCTGCACCGTGAGATCATCACCCCGCACCATCAAGAACAAGTGTGCCATCCAAATCTAGGTGATCAGAGGGGACAGCACGCTCGAGGTAAGGGAGAGGCCCATAGAGCCCAAGATTCCAGGTTGTGATAGGTGTGGTAGGAGGCACACCGATCTGCCTTAGCAGCTAAGTGCATGTTTCAAAGGGAAGCCCGGGGCCATACGCCGAGATTGTCCAACGCCCGCACAAGCGTCATGAGGGAGGTCAGACCTGCACCCACCTCGCCTTTAGCGCCTCCACTAGCACGCTCGCCAACAAAATGCCACCACTAAAGTGTGGTGACAAACGCTGAACAGTTTTATGCCCTATCATCTCGTCAGAGCAGGAGGTTTCCGTACATTGTCACTCGATATGTTACGAGTAAGGGCATCAAGGCGATTTGGCCACCGTGCCATGCTAGGCAACGCGCAACAATGAAGCACACGAGCTTCGAGAAGTATAATCCAAGGCATCCGCATTTGCTCCATGGCATGGAGGCAAATGGCGCTGCCCAGCCCCGACATTAGAGGCAATCCACGACGACCTAATTTTGCAAATTTTAACTTAGTATAATTAAAACCTTAGCTCCTAAAATCATTTATCATGAAATATCCTTGGAAAACCGTAAAGGAGCAAAGAGAGAAGTGAAGAACTCCTACCTGGTTCATTGTTTTTCCTTCTCTTTTAATTATTCTTGTAAGTACTTTACTTAACCATGTTTTTTGAGTATTTGTATGAACATTAGCGCTAAAACTCTTCTCTAGGGTCGAGGCCCACGTAATATGATTGTAAATGCATGAATTCGCTGGTTTGAGTTTGAAGTCGTTGTTTTGACTTACATTCTTTTTAATATTGTTATTTTTATGCTTGATCACCATGAAAAACAAACCATTAAGCTTGGGCAAAGCTTGAAAGAGTAACCCTAGGCTAGAACATGAGAACGTAGGAGCGAGTTCTTACTTCTTACTAAAGAGGATTAGCTACATAGGATAGAAATTATGTACCTATTTTACCTTGCTTGGTTACTAAAATGGGATGAGCTAGACACCAGAATTATCACATCACCACCATGTAAGTAGTCAGAAGATAAGCCTCTGCTAAATGATTGTGAGGAACGAAAGTCCATAATCAACTGCAAACTGTAAACCATCCATGTAATTGGGACCGTTTCACAAATTAGGACGCCACATCCCCTCTCAACAATATAGGTGCGAGACTAGTTTGTCATGTTTATAGGCTCGAAAGACCATGAACATAGGATTTTAATTATATGAGACAACAAATGAAGTTTTCATACTCGAACCATTGAGAATCAGGAGCATTTCATGATTATTAGGCCTTAACTGTGTCGCTTCTTATATTGTTTCTCAAGTATTTTGTGATCACCCCTATACTTAATTAGAATTTACCGAAAATTTATATAATCAACACTTGTGAAGTTAATTTTAATACTTTAACTTGAATATTCGCCGAATTGTCCAATCTCAAGGGTTCGACATCCGGCCTGTGGAAAAGGGCCACTTTATTATTGTACGACCGCGCAGCCTGCTGCAGGCCGGAGCACCAATGCTTTTGATGCCGTTGTCAGACTCAGGTGAAGTTTAGTGAATTTTTTCTTTTGAAAGTGATTTTTAATTTCCTTAAGTGTTGAAAAACTTGGTCTTAATCTGAATTATAGGTGACAACATTGTCCTTGCAGAGCCGGTATATCAGAGATGTGTCCATTTGTTGGAACTCGAATGACAATTGCATTTGCTCCTGAGAGAAGCTCTAGAGAGAAAGTTGAAAAGATTACAAGAGCAGCTTGCAACAAAATCCACCAAGAAGTCAAGCAGAAAGCAGCACTGAACAAATGGCACCTCGACCACCCGAAGCGGAAATCCCTCTAAGGCAAACGTGACCCTAGTATCCGCAAACCTGAGCCCGAAGGGAACTTGAATTGAAACAAAATATGGTACAACTGTTACATTCGAGTGGCCGCCCACTCGGGATGACTCATGAGGACCCATAGCAAGACTCATGCAACTTTTTGGAGGTCATCGACACCTTCGGTCCCCACTAGAGTGTCAACCGATTATGTCCGACTCACACTCTTCCTATTTTCATTGTCGGGAGAGGAAGTAACGAGGTGGTTGAAGGTCGAGCCACTAAATTCTATTACTTCTTGGGATGAATTAGCAAAGAAGTTCCTCATTAGATTCTTTCCTTCAAGGAGACTTCCAAACCTCTGAGTGAAATATTCAGCTTCAAGCAGAGGCCGAAGGAGAACTCGTATTTGATCGAGAGACCAAGTCACTATCAGAGACGCCCATCACTAGTGCGCTTGTAAATGAAGTGCTAGCTCATAATTTTGTGGAAAGTCTAGACCCACACACCAAAATTTTACTAGACTCGCATCGTGGCCAAAGATTTGAGAAGACCTATGATGAGCTGTACACTTTGTTGAACAAGATTGCCCTGTGGGAAATCCAAAGTGGCACAACGATTTATCGAGAGGGCAAAAGAGAAAACATGGATGATAGAGGTGGATGGTGTAAATGCCTTGGCGGCATAATTGACATCATTTCAACATCGTATGATGACTCGGGCCTAACCAACAGCGGACAAAATCAGTCAACAGGTTCCTAACAGGTGAAATCAAGCAGAATAATAGGCACAATGTAGAATCTTGCCGGGCCAATCCCGACCGTCAATTTTGTTAAATGTTAAGAGAAACAATCAGAATTTTGGGAACAATTACAACAAGAATTGCGTAGCCACCCAAATTTTCTCGGGGTGGAAATCAAAGTCAAAGCTACCAACAACCTCGCATTAGAACATGAAGAATGGTAGCAATATAAAGAATCGAGGAGATGTTGCAAAAGATTATGGCAACACAAACCCACTAGCGAGAATCAAAGGAGGATGGCATCGATTTGAAAAATCACCGCCACACCGTCAAATAAGAGTCGCCAAAGACACCAAACTCGTGAGGTTTACCCAATGCGTATACAAACCCTTGACAGTCAAGGCTATCGCATGAGGAGTGGCAGACAATTGGCCGATGCACCATCGAAAGAGAGAGAAAGGAGGTGCGCCGGAGTTGGTTAGAAAGGGACCATCGATGGACAAGGGTGATAATCAGAAGTTGCGGCAACAAAATGCACAATCATCATCATGAACAACACAGTAGAGCACCACCATTCCCGCAAAGACTTAAAAAGAGCAAGGAGGAGGAATGCTTTAAAAAGTTCTTTGATATATTTAAAGAACTTCACATAAATTTTCCTTTGCTTGATGTTTCTTCCTGGATGCCCAAGTATGCTAAGTACTGAAAGACGTGGGTGACCAACAAAGTCGATCATTGATGTCCAAACCACGGAACTCGACTTAGAGTGCAAACCATAGGTAATGAGCAAGATACCTAAAAGCTCAAAGACCTGGGAGTTTTACCTCCCCATACAAATTGGTAAAGCCGGCCGATAAGAGCTCTATGATTGTGGACAAAGCAGCTAATCTGCACTCCCCTGTCTCGCTTAATACCTGGGGTTTGGGTCAACCGTGACCAACACGAATGATGCCGCAACCGGTAGACAAGTCTTAAGTGGCACCGCATGAAATAATCGAGGACCTTTCATCAAAGCGGGTAAGTTCATTATACCTCACTGATCATACTTGATTTTAAAGTCGATGGCAAGGTACCCCGATCTTGGGATGGCCAATCTTGGCCACCGGAGGAGCAATTATTAATGTAAGAGTAGGACCCCGAAAATAAGGGTCGATGATGAAGAAGAACCCTTCCTGCCTACCAAGATATTAACCCACCCACACACCACAGACCTTTGTAAGGTTAAAGGTGTTGTCGAGGCTAAGCGGGGTGGCAAAGATTCCATAGGTCCACGACCGCAGGAGATGGATCACATTTCACTGAGTTCCATGGAGGGCCTTCCGCTAGAGAAGGAGTTTGGAACAAGAGAGGAACATAGTGGAGGCCGTTCCTCGAAAATAAAAAGAGTGCTAAGATGGTTCTAAAGGGAACACTGGGCTTGGAGGATGTCCCGAGAAGGATAGTCCATATCATGCCGCGACGTAAAATCGTGTGCCGCTTGGGAGATAACCTGGTGGTACCACAAGTACAATTTTATTTTACTTGTTTTGGATTTCGTTTATTTTCACTTTTGTTATTTTTGGTGGTGAATTAAACACAGATTGAGGGAAGTCCGAGTTCCTTGTAAGAGGAATCTAAGGAACATGAAAGAGAAAAGTGTGGGGGTCATAACTCCACTTAAATAAAAATGAAGAAAACATGTTAATTAGCCAGGCCTAAAGGCCTCATGGAGTATTTATCACCCTTTTTGTATTCTAATTTGATGCTTTGGGGACATAACATATTTTGCAAGGGCTAAGAAATTTCAAAATTTTGTGCTTGTTTTTTTTTTTAAATTTCAATTATTTAATTTGTTGATTTTATTAATCATTTTTTTTTTTGTGTTGAGCATGATTCACCCACCAAGGAGTTTTTCTTTCTGGTTTTTCCGCCTGTGAGGGAACTTTGGAACCGATGAATAAAATTTTTCTTTGTTTGTACATAGTCGTTTTAGTCATAATTAGGATTGTTCCTGCGATGGACGGATGACGACCGCCTTGAGGGAAAATTAGTCAATAGGTTTTTACTACGGAACCCGTGAGTGATTGATGGCTTGATGTTCTGTTATGTGCTATGTATGATTGTGAGATGTAAGTAAGTTATCAACTTTGAAGCATGTAAGAAGTTGTATAACTCTATTTGAGACACCTAAGGTCATGAATGTGACTCGATGTGCTTAAAGCCGAATTTTGCATTCTTGTGATTAGCTAAATTCAAGAGTCTCAATAATTTTTCTTGAATTGAGCATGTGCTCAGGTGTAAAGATTTTGAATATTCCATGCTATTGTGTAGTTTATAGAACTTGTAATGGTGTGTATACAAAGCGAAAATGAAGGATGTCGATTTTAGGAGAGATGATTTAGGCATTTCTTTGAATGAGCCTAATTTTTTATCCCTCATTGTTACTCAATGTCCGATCCTAGTTTCCTCTATCGAGCCTTTATCCTATTCTTTCTAGCCAAAAATGAGCTTAATCCTTTCTTTTTATTAGCCTTGAATTTGATCCAAAACTCATAAGCGCTTATGTGAAATTGCAAAAGAAGTTAAGGAGTGAGAAGTGAAATAAGAAGGAAAATAGTAGTTCGGGAGTTGGAAGAGAAAATCAGAGGTGCGCTTGGCTTAAAAATGAATAAGAGTTCGTAGGGAGTAAAAGAAGAAAAGAGCGGAAAAGAAAATTTAAGAAAATTGCCGAAGTATTCCTTACTAATGCTGATGACCAATGAAATGGGGAAACAAAAGATGAAAATGGGGAGAAAAGAATAAAGGTGAAGAAATAAGATGGAAATTCCTAATGAAAGTGTGATGTATTGTGCTCTTAGGAAGATAGTCACTATCATTAACCATAATAGTACCTACCCGCCCTTAGCTTACATTACAACCCGCAATTCAACTTGATCTTACTTTCGAACATGCCTAAATTAGTGGAGTAAAACACCAAGGGCAAGCTTATGGGTCAATACATTACATGCTAATTGTTTGTGAAAAGTGAGCTTGTTTCTTATCCATATACCCATGCATGTTATAATTTGAAAATATATGAGTGAAAATGGGTATTACTCTCTCATATCGTGGTGAGGGCAACTAGTTTAATGAAAGATAAATTGATGTTGTATCTCTCACACCAGTGCAGCCTGACCTATTTGAGTTAGTATAATAAGACCAATGAGGTCAATTCATGCCTCGCCAGATGAAGTTATGTTTCCATTAAGACTTATGCCAAGTTAAATACCCAGAAGTAGATGGAGTTCATGGAGCCTCAAAGTTGTTTGATAAACCCGACGCAGGGTCACAATCTACGACTAAATTTTAGGAAAGAATGTTAGAATAGACTATGACATATGTTAACTTAAGTACGTCTTCGCACCCTAATTGGTGGCTAAGTAGAATATAAAACTCGCACTCGGAGGTCACCATGAACATGAATAGCCTTCTGATGATAACTGTGCAGATGGGAGTAGACTCCGACATGTTAAGGTAGGCGTATGAAAGCAAAAGTCTTATCAGAACGTCGCTGATCGCTCAGAGCCGCTGTGAATCTATGTTTATGCGGCGAGAAACCTAGAGTTAGTGTGGGTGACCTGGTATTCAAGAAGGTTTCACCGACGAAGGGTTTGGAAAGATTTGGTAAGAAAAGCAAGTCACCCCCAAGGTTTATTAGCCTTATCGCATTTGTCAAGGATAAGCCATTAGAATCTCGTTCACCTAGTTTTCCACATACTAATGTTTCGAGGAAGTGTATAGGAGATTCCTCCTGATTGTTCCGGGGGCCTCCAAGACGTTCAACCACCGAAAAGTTAGCTCATGAAGAAGCTTCAGTAGCCATATTAGACCGACAGATTCAGATTGAGAACTAAAAATATTGCTTCCGTTAAAGTGTGTTATGGCGAAATAAGAACCGGGAGGAGACGCACTCGGGAGGCGTAAGATGATATAAAGCCGTGATTATCCTTAGTTATTTCAGTAATTTAGTCGATTGTGCAACCAAGAGGTATGTTTATATTATTGTTTCATAAGTTTTCATGATATACATGTATATGTGAGTAGCTGACTTCGCCTATTGCGAGATGAATTCCATAGTATTGGATGGAGTACCGTATTGACTTTATGAGTTTCAGGATTTTTAGATAGTCCATATTGCAGGAGACTCGCAAAATTCTTCAACAATAAGTAGTTGCAAGTTAAAGTTCTTGCAAGGGTTAACATTCGAGGTAGAATGTTCTTAAGGGGGAGCATAAGTTACACCCCGTAGTTTCTAGCGTTTAGTCAGTCTATTCATGTTGGTTGGAAGTTTTAGAATGCCCACGTGCGAGGAGGCGGGCCCGCGGGAAAGGGGCCGAACGAGTGCCAAGTTGGAATTTTGCGAAAGGAGGCCGAACCGAGTCGCGTAGGGGGCAAGTGGCACGGAGGCTCTACCTCCGCGTTAGCCAACGTGGCACCTGAGCCAAAACGGTGTGTTGGCCAACGTGCCATGTTGCAATGCATCAGCCCAAGTATAAATAGGCCTCACCCCTAAATTTTAAGTCATTTTTCATTATACATCGAATGTAAATGTAGGAAGGCAAAGGGTTTACAAATTTCGATTACGTCGCCAAACGTCATCCAAATCCAAATTAACTTTGGGTATCGGGCATAAGGCTGCAGTGTGGAGCATTTATACGGAGTTAGTTTCGTGAAATTCGCCGCGAATCGTAATCCCGCGAGTCAAAGTGATTGGAAGTGCTCCAAACTAGTGTTACCACAATCCTGTGTTTAAAGTAAGTATTTCTCTTCTAGATTCCCGAGAAATTACAGTTTCATCCGATAAGTTGGAAGAATAGTCAGATATATATATATAAAGCTATTGTTTTCTTTGAATTCACATAAAGATAGCCTCCATTCTTCCGTTAATGTGATTATAAGAACAACCGAATACCACCAACCTCGCCGCTAATCTAAGAACGGGCTAATATGTACAAAGCTAACTCTAAGAAGCATCCCAGTCGTACAAGCACATGACCAGCTTCTCGACAGAAATAACGATCTCGCATGCCGCAGACGGTTTCTACCATTAGATTGTAATTGGCTAAGTTGTACTAGTTGCTGGCTGATATACGTGTATAAATATCGACATGTATGCATTAGCTTCTAACAAAAAGGGATCATAGTTACATAGATTCCTATTAGGTCAAGAACTCATATACGATCGCATCAGCAGATCCTCAAGAAAAGGTTAAAAGTTAAATGCGACTCACATATGACACTATAGAAACTCTTTTAGTTCTCGCTTATTATGATGGTAGACTTATATGGTTGTTGCCAGGCCTAGACTTTGCTCGTAAGAGTTAGTGGCCTGAATTAGTTTGTTAAAGAGTATGGGCGCAGTTAGGTAGTTTAACGACCGCTGGCGCTTGTATTGCGGTGAGCATTCCTAGAGGCCGCGACGTTATCGCACACCTTAACTAGAAATAGAGACAAAATAGGTATATTCCGCAGTTAGCGACACCAGTGGTTCTCCAGTATTGGAGTGATCGCACGTCATCCCTAGTTTTATCGTTGATTGTCAATCTTAGTCGATTTAACAATTATCATGTGGAATGCCCAAAGAAGCGCCCTAGTCGTCCAAGTCGATAAACCCATGGGTAACTCCAAGGAGGGGTCCACATCGCAGTCGCGTGATGGACCCGCCTATATAGAATTTCCCATGACCGAGAACCGCCTGTAACAACAATATAGATCCGAGGATTCAGATAAGGCCTAAGGAGTCAATAGTACTCGCTAGTACGTTGTTTACTCTTAGTTATGAGATCGGTAAGTTCTCATGGTGCAAAACAGACCGATCGCCTAGAAGCAAGTTCGACTAAGCCCAAATTTATAGTTGTTTAATTAGAAGAATAAAGTAGTTAGTCGTCCAACTCATGATCTGGTAGAATTATATGCCCAGCGATACTCAAATGATTCATTTCGTCTTGTTTATCTATCGTTATTTGTGCATTCTCATGTGATTTGTAGTTAAATGTGAATTTATACTAACCAACATGATTAGTGTTGTTTTGCAGAAAAATGTAATTTTAGGAAGCCAAGATGCACACAGAACTGAAAGGACTCTAAGCAAAAGAAGTGAAAAGGTCACTGAAAGCGTGAATAGAAGGGGCTCCGCGATGGAGCCGTACGCTCGCTATCGCGGAGGCATTCCGCCTCGATGAGTTAATTTGGCAAAGTTCCAATGTAGGTCCGCGCTTTCCTCCATCGCACGTCGGCATAGTTACTCGGAACATCACCCTCAGTGCGGTTCGTCGCACGCCAGGGCACGTTGGCCAAGCTCCCCGTTGCATGCCGTGGAACGCTCGGGAGGATTAAATGCCGAGGGACCGCATTCCATAGAGGCCTCGCATACCCGTGTCACTGGTGCAAGCAGTTCGCACGCACCTCGGTGACATGTTGCTTTGCTATTCCTGGAAAATTTCCACTAGTATAAAATAACACACTTAGGTTCATTTTTTAATTACTCACTTAGTTGAGCAAGGACGTGGGTTACAGGCAGCTGAGGGGACGAAAATCTTAGGGTTCTTCTCTATCTCTTTCTCCTTTATTTCAATTGTTTGTATGATTTATACTCATTTGATGATGTTTAATCCACAAACGAGTGGCTAAATTCACTTCTTGCTGAGGTTAAGAACATTTGTAGAATTGTACTGTTGATCATTTTGGTTTTTCAATTTTCCATGGCTGTTTATCAATTCGCTTCTTACGCATTAATGTGTGGCCAATGTTAATGTATATCTAAAAAAACCGATTTCATCTCGAAAGAGAAAGAAATTGGAAAGTTGTGAATTGGTAGGATATGTCTCTTCTTAGTTTGAGAAAATGAGAATTGATTTACCTTAAGAATAGAAATATATCTCGAAAGTCGTATTAGTCAATTCATTAACCTGCTTGTATGGCTAGAACTCAACTGTTTAATCACGAAATGTAGGTCAAGGCTCATGATTCTGCGGTTGGGTAGAATATCAAAGTTTCTATTCATGTGCAATAATTCTTGACTAGCAACCGAAGGAAAGATTAACCGAATTGTATCGATAAATACTGCATGTTCGTTAACCTCACTGCCATTACTATAGTTCGATCACTTTGTAATTTTGTTTTAGATTAGTATAAATTGTGAAACAAACTTAAATATCTTCTTTAAACTCGTTTCTGCAATTTTAGAGTTAGAGTTCATTAACACTTAATTAGATTATTACCTTGGTTCACCCCGGGATCGATACTTAGCTTACTTAGCCATTTTACTACTTGTTTGACCACGTGCACTTGCGTTGTAGTTAAAAACAGTCTCTAACACTCCATAGTTACGTTCGGGAGCTACTGCATGTCCTAGTAGGACATTCAGAGTATTGTTAGACTACTCTCGCACTTCACTCTATTCAAATTTCGTATTATTACGTGATCATGATCACTATCAGATCCTCCGACAATACGTGCACATGGTGTGCCTATAGACACACATAATGCATTATCCCAGAGGCGAGTAACATTAGCATGAGGCCTAGAAGGCCGATATACTCGCTATACGTATAGATTTATTTGTCAAGCCACAAGATAGTAATCCGAAGATGCATCAAGAAAGCGCAATGAGTATGTGATCGTGGTGCGCTATTGTTATTACTGAGACCCGTATTTGCATTGTTTTGCTGGATTATGCCTATATAGCTTCCATGACTTCCTGTGGTTAATGTAGATGTGTCGACTCATCCGCCTGCAGGACAGGGCACGTCGCTCTACTGAGCCGTACGCCGTCCGCAAGGGACGAAGACGGGGAGCCAGATCCTTATATTTTGCCGTGTTGGCCTATACATCACCCCGCCGAGCTTGCGCCCTGGTGTAGATTTCGTGAGTCTCCCACTGCACAACTATAGCCGGGCCCACAGTCCAAGCCGTATACCCAGGGATCGACAGACGTTTATAGCTAATAAAAAGCGGGTATGACCTAGATAGGGGTAAATAGATCGAGGTGTGCTCACTAGGGGCTAATGGGGGCCCATGTGGGTTGTTGGTGTGATGATTGCACCTTCCGGATTATGGGGGCCACCAAGGTTTATGTGTTATTTTGCTTTAGTTACTAAATAGTTAGAAAAGAAGACGCTCCGCTTGTCGCATGACCCCTACCCTTCTTAATACCGCTGTGTTTACCCCATTTACTACTCAATCGCCTTCAATCCGTTTCCCTTTATCGCCTATATCGCCTTTACTCTTACTTTCTACTATTTACAACTATTGCTTACATACTTAAGACATATTGTACTCACGCTCCTTCCTGGCGCCGCATTACTCGTCGCTGTATAGATAGACGAGAGATCCCGTAGTTTCGCCGCCGCATAGAGCAACTCACTCTCCTTTCTTCCTGAGCCGTGTGTCGAGGTTTATTTCTTTTGTTTGTGGCCAGCATGGGCTGGCCGTGGCCTCCCGTCCCGACCATCTTATTACTCCTAGGAGGCTTCAGGACAGAATACTCGTTGTTAGCCGATGGCCATGTTGGGTCGTATGATTTAGACCATGTGTGTTGGTCGTATGGGCCTTGTTTAGCTTATTTATTTTTCATGTAGGTGGGTTATGTGGCCTTGTCGGCCGGAGTTGTATTTACAGCCGCTACATAGCCCGTTGTTTTTCTTGATTCTAGAATTAGATCCAGCTGCACGAGGTGCTTAGGCTCGACAACCTGCCAGCTCAAGTTCTAAGAGGGCACTGTGTGCCGCTCATGCCTCCCAAGGCGGGCGTGACATTTTTAGATAGCTATGTAAAGATGTTTAGCATTGTCGACTCGTGTCTACATTTATCTTTTTATGATATGCATACCCACTTATATTGTGGCCATGCTTTATTTTCACTTTAATGATGCTCTTATTCAAGCTATGTATGTACGCGGGTTATCTTGGAGCCATTTGTGACTTCTAGGTCCCGCTTTCTCGATCTAAGATCAATGCTCAGGTCATGATAGTAGGAGAGTGCGTGTATATGTATAGAGGTTTAATAGTATTCTTAGATGAGGAACTAAGTGGGGATTTAATATAGATTTTGCATATATTATTGTAAATTTGTAGAGGTTAATCGATTCCGTGCTAATTATACACCTAAGCGTTAACTAATTTTAGTCGGTCGATGATGCCTATTAGTGCATGTGGTATACTGGGTACTACCTTACTACACCTTTTTTGAGTGCAGGTTGTAAGGATAATTGTAGTTTCATGATTGAGGGTCGACTTCAAAGACGCCTCGCATCTCATTCACCCACGAAACTCGTCTTTATCCTTATTTAATATAGAACTCTTTGTTAATTGCCTAAACTAGATCTTGAGGAATCATGGCATTGAGGAGGTATTTCTCATAAAATTTTCTAACATTTATTATAAATTCATAAGTGTTGAACTTGTTTTTACACGCTGGTTTAAAGGTGTTGGTCCTATCGAATTTGAGTCGATGTAGGTGCCTCCATGACTCACCCATTTGGATCGTGACAATCTCAAGCTTGTATATCATATATCCAAACAAGAACCTAAATGTATTCAACACCATATTTGTTTTCCGGCCTTTTTAAAGCATACTTATTCTAAGACTCAATCTGTTGATTTCTTCTTAGGCTCACATTTCTAAATACTCTATTTTTAGACTTTTACACCTTCTCGTTTCAAGCTAATCACACTTACCCTATGCTTACCAAGTATTTCATTTTCCTTCAAAATCCTAACTTAAGTTGAGTATAAAAGTCGTGTAAATTAAGAACGACATGGCCGATCAAATCACCATGATTGATCTGGGGCTTGAGAATGAGTTTGATTGTGAAGAAACAAGAGTCATACCAGGACAATATTGCTAAGCTTGAGGTAAAAGAATAAATGAAATAAAGAAATTGATGGCACACAAAATGATACCGACCTCAAGAAATCATCTAATGAAGAATTAGAGGGACACTCTTCTATTTGCACAACCGCATATTCCAACCATGAAAGTAATGCTCATCACTTCCCAAATATGCATTCACTTTCACCGGAAAGAGGCATTGGAATGCTTTGACGGAGACAAGCAAGAACAAAAATAGAAAAGACATCAATGTTGAAACTAACCAGGTTTCCTTTAGAAATGAGCATGCTTTACAACCCGAGGCAAATTTAGTTGAGATGGAAAATTAAAATGAGAACCTTCTTAATCTCATTGATTTTTGAATGTATGATGGAATAGATAATCCTCAAATCCACCCGAAGGTATATCTTGATTGGTTAAGTGGGCATAGGGAAAGGAAACAAGACTTAAGAGATTTAGCCCTTTTTAGGACGCTATGGACCGCCTTGGATGTGGTATGCAAAAGACACGTCGAAGTGGTTTTCTTTGGACGATCTAGTCAAAGATTTTGCCATGCAATACGGATCTCCCAATAAGCACCTTTTTAGGGGGTGTGATCTCGCTAAAAGAAAATCTACAAGAGTCTCTTTCTTGAAAGGCCAAAAGAAAAAGAACCTCGAAGAAAAGCTAGAGAGTCAACTTTAAGGCATGACAAGGTAAATTATTTTGGCTGAGGCACAATCCAAGAACAAAGGGAAAAGCAATGATCACCGAAATACCGAAAGCTCCTCCACCATTGCTCAAACAAGAAAATCTCAAACTTTCACCCCTTTGAGTGAACCAAGCCAATCATATTCGAATGGCTGGAGGTCATCCGGGAATCTCGTAACCAAAACCTAGCAAAGTTCCTTCATTCTTTTAACCTCCAAACAATGTGCCTTTATTCAAGCATGCTAGGTCACACTCACGGCTGAATGCCATTGTTTGAAAGAAGAGATCCAAAAGTCATTGAGTACGGTAGGATCATTCGTAGACCAATGGATCACCCTAATTTGGTATCAATCTCCACTTATTATGTCGATGCTGCATCATAATCATGCAAGCTTATCCATAGCTTTCTACCGTTCCTCCTCATTGCCAAGCAACCACGATCAAGGTTTATTATACCAAATTTATCCTTCTCTTTATCTATTGTAAACACTTATGATATAAATGGATAAAGCACCGAGGATGATTTTATTAAGATAAAGTCGTTAGGCATATGGCGACACCTCGCGAGAACCGACATTTAGAAAGTATGAGTGAGATAGCCGCTTAGGTTACGCTCTTTTTGGGATTATGTACTTTTCCTTTATATGTTTTTAAATTTCTTTTGTAAGGTGAACTATGTTTGACCGTATTACCTTGGCGGATACGTTGGTAGCCCACGAGGGACTCGATCATATTGGAGTAAAAATTTTATTCCATTTGCATGTAATCTAACTACGTTTGACTCCTGATTTTTTGTGGGACACGAGATATGCAGGGAAGCCCATAAGGCTCCTGGCCTTCTTTATAATATTTTAATATTTCCCCATACAAGAGCACAAATTGGGGTAAATTTTGGCACGCAAGATGAGCACGTCATCATCAAAAGAGTCCTCAAGACTAGAGCAAATTTTTGAAATATGCTAAAGTTAGAAAAAGATAAGGATCAAGTCAGAATCAAGTTTTGATGTTCAATATAAGTGCGCTTTTCTCCAAATTGCACATTCTACTCCAAATCAGCTGCTTTCCCTTTTCATCTCCAAGCGTTAGAACCTACAAGCTAATAAGCCATTCTCATCCCCTCCTTCTTCGACTTAAACTATTTCGCCTAGTTTATATCTCCTACTTAATAAATGAGGAACTAATCTATTTTATTAAATATTTTTTATTATTTTTGTATTTACTTCATATGTATATTCTCAAGCACTCCAACACTCATTATTTGTTCATCGCTTATTTTTCTCTTTAAAGGTTTCCTAGAATTAAACATCGTTTTGGCTGTGAATCGCATTAAGGATGAATGGCAGAGATTTGGTTATCTAACACCCAGATGATCGGGTCAAGTATAAAATGATGAAAACGAAAAATGTGGTCCAACTCAAATATTTTGGTTAATGTGGAAAACACCCGATCACAAAGGCAAAATAGCATGCCCTGAGACACGCTTGATAACTTAAATTAGTCTTGTTTATCTAAGTTATTGTATACATTTTCATGTGATTTTATGTGAATGTGAAGATATGTGCTAACCAACATGATTAGTCTTTGTTTTGTAGGTTTTGATGACTTTTGAGGAACTAATCCATGAGTTGGTGAAGTAGAGGCTTGGAATTGGAATTAAAACGCGAACATCGGCAAAGAGGCACAACAGCCTCACTCCGCACGTTGGCAACATGCCACGCTAGGCGTGCTGCGCGACATAGAGATGCCAACGCTGCCGCCCAAGCGCGCCGTGACGTCGCCGCAGCTGCGGATACGCAACGCGGCAAGGTGCCGCCGAGCCTATTTTTCTGTGATTTTAGTAGCCACGTACCTATGTCACTGGAGGCAAAGGTTCGCGATACATTCCGTGACACCTGAAATGTTCCACGACAAAGAAACTAAGCAGGTTCTCCATTTACTATAAATAGGACCCGTAGCTCCTAATTCCATTTTGGTCACGATTTTATTATGGAAACCACCAGAGAGAAGGGAGAAGTGGGAGAACTCATCTAGGTTTGAAAATTTCCCTTCTCATCTACCAAACTCATGTAAGTATGTAGTTTAGGAGTAGTTTACTAGTAGTGTAGAGTAGTTTTACGAACATGAATGGCTAGAACCCTTCCTCTAGGGTTTAAGCCATGAATTATGATTGTGATTTTAAGGGATATTGTTTGGGTCTGCTCTGAACATCATATATTTCTGCCCTGCATTTGATTGTTGGTTGTTTTTATGGATTGATCACCAAATGATATATTTGCTTTCTTGGGTAATAGCTTGAGAAAGAATTAATGTGGCCTTGATGTTATTGAGGTAAATGTGAGAGCATGTTGTATCTAGGGATAGAATTTTGTGTTGGATAGAAATATACCTAACACCTGCTTGGTTGACATCAAGCTATGGAAAAAGACCAACTTGGGATGTCACATCACCACTCAAGAAGTAGTTGTGAGGCTGTTGAGTTAAATGATTAGGATGCACGAAGTCCCTAATCGTTTCCGCAAACCACAACATAATTGATTGCCCGCTGACTAGAAATTAGCATCCTCGCCAATGATGCACTGAGGCTAGATTGCCGTGTTTAGAGTGTCTTCCAAAGACCATAAACATGCAATTCTAATTATGTGAAATAACACCGATAGCTTCATGCTTAACCCATTGCAAATCGTAGTATCGCATGATTATCTCGTTTTAACTCTATGTTGCTCCTAGAGTAATTTTAGAATATTTCGTTGACCCAAACTAGACTTAATTATTCTTCATCGAAAATACCATAACCAACATTTTGGGTATTTAAGATCACACTACAAACGGATAGTTAGGAGGAATGGGTCCGGGCCCCAGGGTTCGACATTCCAGCTTCTAAAAAGAGCCACTATATTACTTTGCACGACCCGCATACTTGCGGGACGCGCCGATGCAAAAAGGAGTCATGTTTTTGGCGCTCGTTGTCGGACTCTGAGAAGTTTTGATAATTTATCTATTTTTGTGTGATTTTTTGATTTTCCTTAAGTGTTGAGAAACTGGTCTTGTCCATCATTTGTAGGTGACATTGTCCCGCCGAGCCGAAGCAAACAGAGCTTCAGGGAACCGCAGCTTGAACTCCTCGAACGTCAAATCCATTTGTAAAGGAGAGTAGCTCTGTAGCATAAGCTGAAGAGACTTCAAGAAAAGGTACAACAACAACCACCTCGCGGGCAAGCACAGCTTGTCACCCTGGCAATGGCGCAAGACCACCCGCGGCCGCAATCCCACTAGCGACAAATGTGACCTCTAGTATCCGTGAACCGGAGCCTAGAGGGAAATCCTTTGAGCTTAAATGTAATATGGTGCACCACATTCTAGTGGCCGGGCCTAATCGGGAATGGCACATGAGGACCCCAAAGACTTACGAGCTTTTTAGAGATTAGTGACACGCTGTCCCTAATGTGCTGGTCCACAGACATTCATGTCCCGATTGACCCTCTTCCCCATTTTCATTGTTGGGAGAGGCGAAAAGGTCAAAGTACCAGCCACACTCAACTCATAACTTCATGGAATGACTTGGCTAAGAAGTTCCTTATCGATTCTTTCCTTCAGCAAGACTCATAAGCTAAGTAATGAAATACTCGGGCCAGCGGTCTGATGAACTTATATATGGTTTGGGAAATATTCAAGTCATTGCCGAGAGACCTGCCCCATCACCAAGAATCAAATGAAGTAGCCGGCCCATACCTTTGTAGAATTTCTAGACCCACACACAAAAATATTACTAGACTTCCGAGACGGTGGACAAGCCTTGGAGAAGACATATGACGAGTTGTACACTTTGTTGAACAAAAGACCGCACAAGGAAATCCAGAGTGGCACAAATAATCATCAGCAGGGGCAGGAAGGCATCGGGGCCGATCGGCAGATGGTTTGAATGCCTTGGCGCGACAAGTTTAGCTTCGCTCAAGAGTTTGAATGATGACTCTGCCCAATAACTATATGCACCAACAATTCGTACTGTTTAATTTAGTCAAAGAAGCTCCTAGTTGCGTGAATGTAGGTAGTAATGGGCACAACGCAATTGTGGAGCCAATTCGAATTAGTCAATTTTGTTGGTAATGTGCAAAGGAATCGTAATTTCTAAACAACTCCAAATGTAAATTGGCAGTACAATCTTCAATTCTTCTGGGGTGGAAACCAAAAGCAGGATTTTATGCAACCTCAACAACATCAAGAGATCGCACAGGGCGCATTGGATGGGCAGTAGCACAAGATTGAGGGAAACACCGGCACAAAATTATGGAGACCTGTTAATCGCTAGTAAAAATCAAAGCAGGATGGCAAATGCATTCTAATGAATCGCCAAGTAGCTACCCGCAATCTTGAAAAAACAAGTGGGTCAAATAGTTACTCGCTTCAAAAATTACGAGGCCTCAAGGGGATTACCAAGCCACGCAGCATCCTAACCTCCGCATCAATGCCATCATCTTAGAAGGGAAGCAATTGGGCCGATGCAAGCAAGTTTCCAAAGAGAAAGGAGGTGCAACCTGAGTTGGTTAGACCAGACCATCCACCGACACTAGAGCAAATCGTAGTGCCGGGCACAAGATGCGAGCCTTCATCAAGCAGCCAAGACATAGACCACCACCACCCTTCCCTCAAAGATTCAAAAAGAGAAAGGAGGAGGAATACAAAAGTTCTTTTGAGAGTTTCAAAGAACTTCATATAAATTTGCGTCTTATTGATGTCTTACGTGGAATGCCCAAGTATGCTAAATACTAAGGATGTGATGGCGAACATTAGATTGGTGGACGTCCGTATCGTAGCACCGATCGAGGAGTGCAAAATGTGGTATTGAGCAAGCCAAAGAAGCTCAAAGACCCCGGAGTTTTACCCTCCCATACAAATTGGTAAAGATGAAGTGCTCCGAGCTTTGTGATTTAGGGCGATTTAATCTAATTCCCTTATTCTTATTCAACACCTTGGGGTTGGGAAACCGGGAGGCCGACAAGGTTGATGCCGCAAACAATGGCGTCGTGACCCCTGATGGAATCATAGAGACCTTCATCAAAGTAGGTAAATTTATTATACCGCTGGGATTTTATTGTTTTAGGATTTTCGTGTTGATGACCAGGTACCCCTAATCTCGGGGACTCGCCATTCTGGCCACCTGAGGAGTCGTGATCGACTTAAAAGAAGGGACCCCGAAAAATGAGGGTCGAGGATGATGAAGAAACCTTCAGATACTTAAGAAATAAACCTATCCGCACACTACGAAACCTTTGTCAAGTTAGTGTGCTGGGCGTAGGATGAGTGTGGGGGGCTGGAGGATTCCACAGGTGAATGGCCTAAGGCAATGTCAAGTGTTCAAATTTCAGTCCATCAAGGGTCGAGTGAGAAGAAGTTGGAGGAAGCGGAGGAACAGTGGAGGCCGTTTCCTCTAAACAAATAGAAGAAAAGGAGATGTTCTCGAAAGAGAACTGTGTATGAGGATGCCCCGGTGTGACAGCTCACGTCGTGCAACGACGTAAAATAAGGTGCCGCTGGGAGGCAACCCAAGGGCAATTCCCTGTGTACAATTTGTAATTTTGATTTTTGTTTTGATTTTGTTATTTTCATTTTTTATTTGTTTTTTTTGGTGAGTTAAGCACGTGGAGGAAGTCTCGAGTACTCCTGAGGAGTGGTGCTCGGTAAGCACGGAAGAGAAAGTGTGGGGTCGAACACCCACCGTAAAGCCGGAAAACATGCTTTTAGCTAGGCCTAATGGCCTGTGTGAGCATTTCTCACCCTCTATAAGGTTAATCTGATGCTATGAGAGATAGCATGATTTAAGTGGGGTGAGGGAAATTTTAAAAAATTTCAAAAATTCTCTCGTGCTTAACAAATTATTGAATGAATGTAATGCTTGTGTGGAAAAATGAGAAAAATTTGAAAATTTTTGTGAGTCAAGCATGACTTCATCACCCGTTGAAGTTTTTCTTTTCTGCTCTTTTCCGACTAGGGGTCTTTTGAACCGAAGAATAGATTTTTTGTATGTCTGTATATAATATTTTAGTCGTAGTTAAGGACTGTTTCCGATGATGGACGGATGACGCACCATCTTGAGGAAAATTAGTCGACAGGTGTCGTTTTTTGAACCCATAGCTAATGGATGCTTGATGTTCTTGTTATGTGCTATACATGATTGTAAGATAAGTATGTCTCGTTGTTGAAGCATGCAAAGGTAAAACTTCTTGCTTTGAGCACACTTGTGCCTTGTAATTTGAATCATTATAATTGAAGCTTAATGTTTGAATTCGTGTGATTAGCCGAGCAAGAGTCCGCCGAATGTGTCTTGAATTGAGCATGTGCCATGAGTGTAAGATTTTTTGAGCATTCTCCAGGCTATTGTGGATTGTCTAGAACTTGCTTGGTGTGTTTATGAAACGAAATGAAGGATGTGAATTGTAGGAGATGATTTAGGCATTTCTTTGAATTAACTCAATCAAGTATCCTGCTTACCTACCTTGAGAAATTAATCCTAGTTAGCCCCGTTGAGCCTCGAGCCTATTCTTTGATAGCTGCAACATAAGCTTAATCCTTTTCTTTCATTAACCCTGAATTTGATCCAAAGCTCCTAAGCACTTGAAGAAGAAAAATCTGAAAGAGTAAAGGAGTGAGAAGAATGAAAAGAAAGGAAAGTAGCAAGTTGTAGAAGTTGAGAAAAGGAAAAGGTGCACTTCAGGTGAAAGTGGTTGATCATTATCAAGGAGTAAGAAAATAATTTAATTAAAAGTTACTTATGGAACCTCTTACCTGGAGCAAGTCAAAAGCAGCTTCAAAAAGGGAAACAAAAGAGGAAATAATAAAAATATTATGGATAAAAAAGGAAAGGAAAGTTTCAATGAGAGTATGATGTGATAAAATGATTAGAAAGATAGTCACTATTACCGGCTAGAATAGTACCTACCCGTACTTGAGTTACATTACAACCCAAAAGTCCTACTTGATCTCTACATTCATACATCCTCAAATTAGTGGAGAAACACTATGGCAGCATGTGGTCATGACACGGAGCATGTGAATTCTTTGTGAGAGAGTGTAATTTATTAATGTACCCACATATGTTGTGATGTAAAAATTGTTTTTGCGTGTGAAATTGGGTAACTCTCAATCCGTGAGGGCACATGTTGAATGAAGGATATAATTCATGGGATTTCTTAATCGCTGATTTGCTTGAGTTTGCCAAGATCGAGAGCTCCATCTTCGAGGTTAAGAGGTCTTAACATAGTTGTATTTCATAAAGATGCCCTAATTTTTAACTTGTATCTTAAATAATCATTATACTGTAACTCGAGTTATCTTGTTAAATTAGTTATGCGTGAGTTGCCATATGCATGATATAAAAGGTTACCCCGAGACGAACAAGGCTTTAAGTGTCGGATACAGACGCTGGCAAAATAGCATGCCCGAATGACGCTTGATAACCTAAATTAGTCTTGTTTATCTAAGTTATTGCATACATTTTCATGTGATTTTATGTGAATGTGAAGATATGTGCTAAATCCAACATGATTAGTCTTTTGTTTTGTAGGTTTTGATGACTTTGAGAACTAATCCTACAGTTCAGGAAGAGGAGGCTTGAAGCGGAATTAAACGCGAACGTCTGAAGAGGGGAGGCACAATGTACCCACCCGCATCGCTAAGTAACGTGCCACTACAGCAAGCCGCACGACATAGAGATGCCAACGCGCCGCCTGCCAGCGACACGCCGTCAACGCTGGCAAGGTGCGTCGAGGCCTATTTCTGGGTGATTTCATGGAGTTGCCACTCCGTGTCACTGGAGGCGCAAGGTTCGCCACACTCCGCGGACACGTGAGCCGCCCACGACAGCTAAATTAAGCACGTTCTCCATTTACTATAAATAGACCCGTAGCTCCTAATTCCATTCGTCACGATTTTATTCGGGAAACCACCTAGGAGTGAAGTGGAGAAGTGGGAGAACTCAGCTAGCGTTTGTCAAATTCCCTTCATCTACCAAACTCGTGTAAGTATGTAGTTAGGAGTGATTAATAGTAGTGTAGAGTAGTTTTACGAACATGAATGGCTAGAACCCTTCCTCTAGGTTGAAGCCATGAATTATGATTGTGATTTTATGATATTGTTTTGGAATTAAGTTATTGATTGTTGTTTTCTATTTTGCATTTTGGATTGTTGATTGTTTTTATGATTGGTCACCATGAAAGACATTTGTTAGCTTAGATAATAGCTTGAGAAAGCATTACCTAGGTCGACATGAGAATGTGAGGAGCATGTTGTATCTTTAGGATAGAATTTTTGTGTTAGATAGAAATATACCTAACACCTTGCTTACCGACACACCGGGGTTATGAAAGACCAACTTGGGATGTCACATCACCACCTCGAAGAAGTAGTTGTGAGGCTGTTGAGTTAAATTTTGCTAGATCGCACGAAAGTCCCTAATCGTTTCCCGTAAACCACAACATAATGATTGCCCAAGGATTAGAAATTAGCATCTCGGGCCACAATGATGCAACAGGCTAGATTGCCGTGTTAAGAGGTCGAACACCATAAACATGTGCAATTCTAATTATATAAAATAACAACGATAGTTCCATGCTTAACTCCATTGCAAATCGTAGTATCACAATGATTATTTGGTTTTAACTCTATGTTGTTCTATAGCAATTTCAAATATTTCGTTGACCAAACTAGACTTAATTATTCTTCATCGAAAATGTCTATAACCACCATTTTGGTATTTAAGATCACACTACAAATGGATAGTTAGAGTGAATGGGTCCACCTCGTGGGTTCGACATTCCTGCTTCTAAAAAGAGCCACTATATTACTTTGCACAACCCATACACTTGCGACGCGCCGATGCAAAAAAGAGTCGTCAATACCTTTATCCTTCTTCCTACTACAATACAATTTTCAACTCAACCCAAGATAATTGTTTAACCATATCTCCTCACCTAGCTCCTCGCCATGTAATTTCTCCACAATACCACTTAAAGACTACCAACTTCAAAAGAATTTTTAAGTCACCATGATGCCAAATATACACCTCCCACAACCGTGTTTCCTTTCAAGAAGATGGGGCACACCAATTAGCGGTTCATCAATATGCTAGATGTGGAAAGGATCAACTAGCCGTATGATTTGGATAAAGAACTCACAAAATGAGAAAGCCATTGATGAAGAGTGGCACTTAAAAATTAACCGAGTTTAAAGTATGAAGATTTGTGTGTGCATCCAAATGCCGATCTTTAACCCGGTAATAAGCTACCTGAGGTTTAATGGGGTCAATGTTGAAGATCTCAGAGGCTCATTTAAAGGACTATCATAGAGGTTAATTGAAATTGGACATGATAAAGCAAGGAATGAGACTATTCATTCAAAGTTTATCAGAATTGGCACTGCCAAAATTCCCAAACAAGACTTTAGTAAATGGAATACGTGGGAGGATATGGTTCGCGACTTTAAATCACATAAGTTCAACATTTGAGTAATTCACACATGTCCGATTTGCTCGTGAGTAAGAAAATGTCACATGAACTACTGTGTTAATATGCCATACTATGGAGGTTATAAGATTCCAAAAATACATCCTCCACTCCCCGGAAAGCGAATTGATCTCTACCTTCATTCAAATTCAAAAAGGCTTATATCATGATAAGCTGCTTGGAACTTGTGCCCGCAACTTCTCCGATCTAATTCATATTGGTTAAAAGATAGAAAGTGACATTCAAGAAGAAAAAAATTGTAGACAACTCAAACATAAGTTGATCACCAAAACCTACCAACCGAAGATATCAAGAAATCTTCAGAACTTGAAAATAATTCATGCCTTTTATGACTATGAACCAATCGCAATACTATCGAAGTCATCAACTTTTGAAATCTCATGCCACTTCCACTTTTTTACCATGTGCCTTCTTCCAACTTTCTCGCTAGCAAAATTTTCAGCATGGATGCCAACAACAGTTTTACCAAGCATTCTCGACAACAGAAGAAGATGAAATCTTTCTCTTTCACTACTTTAGATGAGTCATTAGCAAATATACTTGAGAGGTTGAGAGCTAAGGGGATTTTACAATCAAAAAAGGAACTTATACCTAAGTATCCATTTTTAAACTTTGATCTATCCAAGAGTTGTGCTAACCTCTCGAACATTCAAGGACATGACACTGAAGACTATGCATCATTGAAATTTAAGATTCAAAGTGGCAAAATAAAGCTACAACAAGAGCCCCCAACCAACAATGGTGATATCGCAAACATGAGCACCAAAGCATTTGAAGACAACGCATGCAACAAGTCAAGAGGACTGATAAGGACATCATTTCACAACTTGAGAATATCGTTTTCTGTCCATGCTCCTTTTGGAGCAACTACTATTTTGCAATCCTATTCTAGACTTTTGTAATGAACTACATTTGACCTGATTCCTGTTGGTAGCGGAATATGTAGGATCCAATGTTGGGTTCGATCTTAATATAATAAAAATTTTCATTTCCCCCATAGCCAAAACTGGAGAAGCTTTGTAGATAGCCTATCCTTTATTCAACAAAGGCAAAAGATGAAATCATAAGCTATATTCGCATTATCAGAATTTATACAATGCCATAAGCAACGAGAAATGCAGATTCAAAGCCAAAACTTAAAGGTTTAATGCAAGGCAACTATTTATTTTTTTACTAATAAGTTTTCTTTGGGTAATGCAGAGGCTAATTTCAGCCATTCTTGAACGATGACGCATGCTAGACCAAAGCTCAACAACAATAAAGAAAACACAAGATTCAAATTAAGCAAGGGATGACACAAACTTCATAAAAAATAGATTTCAAAACTCAAAATTTTATTTGAGTGCAGAAATTTTATTCATAACAATATTTCAACAAAGTGAAAGACCCTCAAGTTATTGGCATCGCACCATGAATGTTCGCTATTGTAAAGACACCACGCCAGGCTTTTCGCACTGCATTATGAATATTCATTACTATAAATGCATTGCATCAAGCTCTTTGTATCACACTGTGAATATTAGCTATTACAAGATAGGCGTCGCGTCAAGCTCCCTGCACCGCACCAATATTCAAATTTGTAAGTTTGCACCATATTTTTGGTTTCATCCACCCTAAAATAGGACATAATGGGTTCATTCATTCTAAAATAGGTATTTCAGGTTCGTCCATCCTAAAATAGAATATTTTGGGTTCGTTCATCCTAAAATAGAATATATTAGGTTCATCCACCCTAAAATAGGATATATTGGGTTCGTCCACCATAAAATAGGATATTTCAGATTCGTCCATCCTAAAATAGGATATTTCATGTTTGTCCACCCTAAAATAGGATATATTAGGTTCGTCCATCCTAAAATTGGATATTTTGGGTTCGTCTATCCTCAAATAGGATATTTTGGGTTCATCCACCCTCAAATAGGATGTATTTGGTTCGTCCACTCCACCCTCAAATAGGATGGCTTGTCTGGCCCACCCTAAAATAGGATATATTGGGTTCATCCACCCTAAATAGGATATTTGGGGTTTGTCCATCATAAAATAGGACATATCGGGTTAGTCCACATTAAAATAGGATATATCAGGTTCGTCCACTCTAAAATAGGACACATTATATTGGGTTGTCCACTATTTAATAGGACATATTGTATTCATCCATCCTAAAATAGGATATATCGGGTTTGTCCACCTAAAATAGGACAAATTGGGTCATCCACCCTCTAATCAGAAATATTGCATTCATCCATCCTAAAATAAGATATATCAGGTTCGTCTACCCTAAAATAGAGCATATTGGATCGTCCACTCTCTAATAGGACATATTGCATTCATCCAGCTTCAAGTAGGTCATATAGGGTTTGTCCACCCTCAAATAGGACATTTCGGGTCACCTGCCCTTAATCAAAGCATTTGAGTTTATACACTTTTAATTGAATATTTAGGCTTGTCCACTATCAATAGGACGTCTATGCAATTCTTTTTATTTCTTATGAGTATAATTAGGTACCGCATGCTATCATCAAGCTGCGTATGTATTGCTAATATTTTCACTTAGTATATCAGAGTTTTCAGACACATAAAATGAACCACTTGTTTAAGATTAAAGGAAATACAACACATTTGATTAATGGTGTGGAGCACCAATTCAAAATGAATACATCATTCTTATGATCTCTATCGTAAGACATTTATTTATATTTCATACTTTACTTTATTTGCTAACAATTTTATCAAGAATTGACAGGAAGGACAATGCATGCAACAAAAAGAGATATAGCATGACATGGAACTACCTCTAACCAGTGATTGAGGCATTGCTTGGTGAGGAATATCAAACTCACAAGCCAGAGTCAAAGGTCAGTTCTCCGACTTCAATTCTCACAATCAGACATTCGTATCTTCAAACTTAGAATGAATCTACCCTTTGAGACTCAATTCTATCTTTTCTTCCGTACCTTTCAGAGTACTTATTATGGAACGCTGAAAAGATTTTGAGGGTCTAATCGCATCCAACATTCGACATGATCTTGAGAAGATGTGAAGCACATCATAGGGTTATGCTTACGGGTGCATTATGCACCACATTTACAATTAGGAGAATGCAAAAGTGTGTCCTATTTTGAACAGACCACTGTCATTCATAAATTCATCTATCGAAATTTCATAAAGTTTCTCCCAAAACTCGGCCAGAAGACCAGTGTCAATCATAAGTTCGATACTGGGGCCGACTTCTTCAGG
>JACEIK010006230.1:46964-58185 GCA_018107945.1 Datura stramonium | reverse complement strand
CTACAGGCTCGATGGATCATGGTAGCATGCAGGTGGAGTGCACTTTTCCAATTTGTGTGAAGTGCGGCAAGAATCATCTCGGGAGGTGCCTGGTCGGCGCAGATGCTTGCTTCAGGTGTGACAAACCCGGACACAGGATCAGAGATTGCCCTGTAGCTAGTTCTCGCTCTCCAGTAGCACGACCCCCTAAGCAGGGTGCCTCCACTAGTTCAGTGGGTGGTCAGTGCCAAAATAGGTTTTATGCCCTAGTGCCTCTCTAGGAGCAGGAGGCTTCACTAGATGCGGTCATGGGTATGTTGCAAGTCTTCCATATTGATGCTTATGCTTTGTTAGATCCAGGAGCTACTTTGTCTTTTGTGACCCCTTACATTGCTAGTAGTTTTGGGGTTAGTCCTGAAATTCTGTCAGAACCATTCTCCGTATGTACTCCAATCGGTGAATCAGTGGTATCTAGGCGGGTATATAGAGGGTGTCCCATCATAGTGTTGCATAAGGTTACCTCCGCAGACTTAGTAGAGTTGGCCATGACGGACTTTGATATCATCTTGGGTATGGATTGGTTTTTTTCATGTTATGCTTCAATTAATTGTAGGACCCGTGCGGTGGAATTTCGATTTTCGGGTGAGTCAGTTTTGGAATGGAAGGGTAATTCAGTTGTACCAGCCGATCAGTTTATTTCCTACCTTAAGTCCAAGAAAATTATCTCTAAGGGTTGCATGTACCACCTAGTTAGGGTTAAGGATGTGGAGTTTGAGACCCCGACTATTCAATCAGTTCCGGTGGTGTGTGAGTATCCCGAGGTTTTCCCCGATGATTTTCCATGTACTCCTCTGGAGAGGGAAATTAATTTCGATATTGATCTTTTACCCAATACGCAGCCTATCTCTAATCCTCCGTACAGGATGGCCCCAGCCAAGCTAAAAGAGTTGAAGGATCAGTTGAAAGACTTTTTGGATAAGGGCTTCATTAGACCGAGCAAGTCTCCATGGGGTGCACCGTTTCTCTTTGTTCGAAACAAGGATGGATCACTTCGAATGTTTATTGATTATCGACAGTCGAATATGGTCACTGTCAAGAACAGGTACCCACTTGCCCAGGATTGATGATTTATTTGACCAGCTCTAGGGTGCCAGGTGTTTATCGAAGCTAGATCTCAGGTCCAGATATCACCAGCTTAGAGTTCGAGAGAGTGATATCCCAAAGATGGCCTTCAGAACCCGGTATAGCCATTATGAGTTTGTAGTTATGTAATTTGGACTAACCAATGATCCTACAGCTTTTATGGACCTGATGAACAGGGTGTTCCAGTGATATCTGAACATGTTCCTGATCGTGATTATCGATGACATCCTTATATACTCCCGGAGCGAGGAGGAGCATGTCGCTTATTTGAGAATAGTGTTGCAGACTCTCAAGGATCATCAGTTGTATGCAAAGTTTAGCATGTGTGAATTTTGGCTAGACTCGGTGGCATTTCTAGGCCACGTGGTATCAAGTGAGGGCATAAAGGTCGACTCTCAGAAAATCGAAGCAATGAAGAATTGGCCCAGACTGGTGAATCCTTCAGAAATTTAGAGTTTCTTGGGCCTAGCAGGCTACTACCGAGATTTTTTTAGGGCTTTTCATCAATTGCATCCCTATTGACCAGGTTGACTCAGAAAAAGATGAAGTTCCAATGGTCAGAGGCTTGTGAGAAAAGCTTCCAAGAATTGAAGACCCGACTCACTTCAGCACCAGTGTTGACCTTACCCGAGGGTACGGATGGTTTTGTTGTATATTGTGATGCTTCGAGAATCGGATTGGTATGTGTGTTGATGCAGCATGGAAAAGTAATAGCATATGCCTATCGACAACTGAAAGTTCACGAAAAGAATTACCCGACCTATGATCTCGAGTTGGCCGCGGTGGTGTTTGCATTGAAGATATGGCGGCATTACTTGTATGGGGTCCACGTGGACGTGTTCACGGATCACAATAGCTTGCAATATGTGTTCACGCAGAAAGATCTCAATCTTCGGCAGGAGGTGGTTGGAGTTATTAAAGGACTACGACATGAGTGTCCATTACCACCCTGGCAAGGCTAATGTAGTAGCGGATGCACTTAGTAGGCTCTCTATGAAGAGTGTGTCTCACGTGGATGAGGGAAAGAAGGAGTTGGTGAGAGATGTCCACCGACTTGCAAGGTTAGGAGTTTGATTAATCGACTCGACCGATGGCGGCGTTATTGTGCAGAATGAGTCAGAATCGTCCTTGGTGGTTGATGTCAAATCTAAGCAAGATGAGGATCCGATTTTGAGGAAGCTTAAGGAAGCGGTGCGGAGTCAAAAGGTGGAGGTTTTCTCCCAAGGGAGAGATGGTGTGCTACGATACCAGGGTCGCCTATGTGTCCCAAATGTTGATGATTTGAGAGTTCGGATACTGCATGAGGCACATGGTACCAGATATTCTATCCATCCAGGATCCACGAAGATGTATTGGTACTTACGAGAAATCTATTGGTGGGATGGTATGAAGAAGGATATTACAGAGTTCATAGCCCAATGTCCAAACTGTCAACAAGTGAAGGTCGAGCATCAAAGGCCAGGAGGCATACTTCAGGATATTAACATTCCTACATGGAAGTGGGAAGAGATTAATATGGATTTCATTACAAGCCTACCTCGTACTCGACGACACTATGATTCCATTAGGGTGGTGGTAGACAGGTTAACCAAGGTTGCACACTTCCTACCGGTCAAGACCAAGGATTCAGCGGATGATTATGCCAGATTGTATATTTGGGAGTTGGTTTGGCTTCATGGAGAGCCCTTGTCTATTATTTCAGACTGAGGTACTCAGTTTACCTCCCAGTTCTGGCGGTCTTTTCAGAAGGGACTTGGGACTCAAGTAAAGCTCAGCACATCCTTTCATCCGCAAACGGATGGCCAAGTCGAACGAACAATCTAGACTCTTGAGGACATGTTGAGGGCATATGTTATGGATTTTAGAGGTAGTTGGAATGATCATTTGCCCTTAATCGAGTTTTCTTATAATAACAGTTATCACTCTAGTATCCAGATGGCACCGTTTGAGGCTCTTTACGGGCGAAGGTGTAGATCACCCATCGGATGGTTAGAGGTTGGTGACGCAGCCATGATAGGACTTGATTCGGTTCATGAAGCCATGGTAAAGGTCTAGTTGATAAGGGACCGGTTAAAAACCACTTAGAGTCGTCAGAAATTGTATGTTGATATGAGGAGAAGGGATCTGGAGTTTGATGTGGACAACTGGGTATTTCTCAAGGTATCTCCCATGAAGGGAGTCATGTTGTTCGGGAAGAAAGGGAAACTCAGTCCCGGATATGTTGGTCCCTACTGGTTTATGAGAAGAATTGGTAAAGTAGCGTATGAGTTGGACTTTCCATCAGAGTTATCTTCTGTGCATACCTTGTTTCATGTATCACTCTTGAAAAAGTGCTTGGGTGATCCAGCTTTAGTAGTCCCGGTGGACAGCGTTGGTATAAAGGATAGCCTCAGCTATGAAGAAGTTTCAATGGAAATCTTGGGTCGTCAGGTTCGTAGGCTGAGGAACAAAGAAGTAGCTTCGATGAAGGTGTTATAGAGAAACCAGCATGTTGAGGGAGCTAAGTGGGAAGCCGAAGCGGATATGATGGCTAAATACCCACATTTATTCTCTACCGGCTCAGTTCTGATTTGAGGTGTCACTTCTACTCTATGATTCTATTTAGTTTTCATGTTCAGTTCATGTGTTCAAGTTTATTTTATGTGTATGAATGTGTGTGTGAAGCATGAGATCAGTTCAGCTATGTGTAATGAATCGGAGGTAGCCATTCTGTAAGAATTTCGGTTAAAATGATCAGTGTTTGCATATGATAAATTGCATGTATCTATTTCCCGCTTGTTTCTAACATTTGAGGACGAATGTTCCTAAAGGGGAGATATTGTAATACCCCGAAAGTGCATAGGAGTATACCTGGAAGTGAAAAGTTGAAACTGTAGAAAATTGGGAAAAATCTCTCAGGACGGACCAAGGTACGACTCGTGGTATCAAACCACGAGTCGTTGTAATGAGTCATGGTTGGGAATAGGCTGGGTGACAGTGCAGACAATGGGCGACATGACGACTCGTTATGGGCCTCATGCCATGGCTAGTTCACCTATGTTCTATGAATGTTTATGATTATCATGATTTAACTAGCCCATGAACTCATGTATGTATTATTATTAGCACTATATATGTTTTAGGAGTAGTATCGAACACCGAGTAGGTTCAGGGCTCAGGTTAAGCCTCGGATCTCATGAACTATGTGCCACCATAGGTATGTTGGGACCCCTTTCATGTTAGTCCCTGGCCCAAATGGTCCTTTTCATGGTGATATCACACTTTCATGGTCCTACCCTTGGCAAGGTACGAATACCCTCCCGACTAGGGTTATAATTCGGGCTTCATGTGTACTCATATGGGGTATGTCGGTTAAGAGAATCTCCCACTGTTCCTTATGATTTATGCATGTTATGAATATGTATGTTGCCTCAAGTCATGTTAAGTAAATCTATTCTATTATGATTATGATTATGTTTATGATACGAATGTTTCGAAAAACTTCAGCCAAATGATATGCTATTATGATTTACGATACGAGCACAATGTCCTACTATTATGATCATTTATGAATTTCATATATGTTTTAAATGTCTATTTTACTTACCTTGCATATTCAGTACATTCCACGTATTGACTGCATACCTTCTATGTTGTATCGTTTCATGATACATGTCCCAGTTCTCAGGCTCATCCTCACCCGTAGATAGTTTCAGATTTGCTCCCAGCGCTCTTGGTGAGTCCTCATGTTTCGAGGGTTGTATGTTCATGCTCTATGTTGTTCTTTCAGTTTCTGGATGTTGGATTAGTTAGAGACTTGTCCCATCAATCCGTCTTTCATGTTTAGAGGCTTATCAGACTGCAAGTTGTATTCAGCCGTATTGTATGAGTCTTGTACTGATTTTCCCTTTGGCTATGTCATGATTACGTTCCTATATGTTAAGTCTTCCGCTCATGTGATTAGATTAGATGTATTCTCTTGCCGTGGATCGACATGGTGTCTCTCGGGGCTCCTTGTCCCGTCTCAGCGATCTAGGTGGGCGTTTGGGTCGTGACAAGTACCTATGTGGAAACGGGTGGAAATCAACATGGATTTTGTGACAGGGTTACCCCGCACCAAACGTAAATTTGATTCTATTTGGGTGATTATTGGTAGGTTGACAAAATCAGCTTACTTTCTTCCAATTCGGACTACGTTCTCCGCCGAAGATTATGTTGAACTATAATTAAAGAGATAGTTCGATTGCACGGTGTCCCAACATTTATTGTCTCAGACAGGGTGGAATAGTTTACATCTAGATTTTGGCAATCATTTTAGAAAGGTTTGGGGACACAGGTTAATCTGAGTACAGCATTCCATCCTCAGACAGACGGCCAGGCAGAGCGCACCATTCAGACGCTCGAGGATATGTTACGGGCGTGTGTGCTAGATTTTGGAGGAAATTAGGATGAATATTTACCTCTCATTGAATTTTCATATAATAACAATTATCATTCGGCAATCCAAAGGCGCCTTATGAGGCCTTATATGGGCGAAAATGCAGATCCCATATCGGGTGGTTTGAAGTAGGGGAGTCAGGGTTAGTAGGACCTGATATGATTCACTAGTTAGAAGAGAAAGTCAAACTCATTAGAGAGAACTTGTTAACAGCCCAGAGTCGCCAGAAGTCTTATTCTGATGTGCGGCGTAGAGATTTGGAATTCGAGGTTGGTGATTGGGTGTTTCTTAAGGTTTCGCCCATGAAGGGCGTGATAAGGTTTGTAAGAAGGGCAAGCTTAGCCCTAGATTTATTGTCCCATATCGTATCCTCTGGAAAATAGGCCAAGTGGCATATGATCTAGACTTACCCCCAGAGTTAGAATCTGTTCACTCGGTCTTACATGTGTCAATAATGCGGAAGTGTATATGGGACCCATCGCGAGTTGTGCCAATTGAGGACGTTCAGGTTACTGAGGAGTGATCCTACGAAGAAATTCCAGTGGCCATATTAAATCGAAAGTTCTGGAGATTGAGAACAAAAGATGTCGCCTCTGTTAAAGTATTATGGAGGAATAGGAATAAAGAAGAGATGACCTGGGAAGCTGAGGATGATATGAAGTCTAGATATCCTCACCTGTTCCAGGATTGATCCAGATTATGCAATTAAGGTGAGGTTGTTGTTCAGTTGTTATTTTACTGCTTATGCTATCAGTACTATTGCTTAGCTACCTCCCCTTTTATTGTGTAATAATTGTTATAGCGTCCTGCGAGGTGCCTATGTTGGACTTTTCTGCGTTTCAGGTTTTTGGATAGTCCATATTATAGAGGAGACTCTACCGAGATTTTTCTAAATCTTGGATAAGAAAGTTAACTCATTTAAGCCTGAAAATCACATTTGAGGATGAATGTTCTTAAGGGGGGGAGGATGTTACACCCCGTAAATGTTAAAGATTAGTAAGCATACACATGGAGTTGGGACGTGTAGGAAGAGCTTGACGCGTGTGGAAAAAGCCTCGGAAGTAGGGTCGGGCGAGGCTAGGCCACGAAGGGCCAGCGCGGTGAACCACGGGGGGCCTTCTGGCTCTATGGACGGGCGGAGCACCCCCCTGCCACCGACCTTGTATATATATATATATTTACACCCCTTTGTTCAATTGTAATTCATTTCCAAATTACTCCCTCGGCCAGAAGTAAGAAGATATGAGGATTTCAATCGTTTTCCATCCGATTACGCTACCAAACGCCGTCCAATTTTAAATTAACTTTGGGTAACGAGTTCTAGTCCTACGGGAAGCATTACTACAGGGTTATTTCTCAAAAATTCGCTCAGCAAACCGAAGCTCCATCGGGTAAAAGTTGTAAGAATTGTTTCAAATGGGTTCCTAAACGACCACAAGCATTAGATAAGCACTTCTCCCTTCTGAACTCCCAGGAAATTACAAGTTTTTGTCGAGTTATTCAGAATTAAATTGCAATTGATAATATTATCGAAAGTTATAGTTTTTTCAAGTCTTAGTATTGAAATTAGCCCTATTCTCTCTGTATAAGGGATACAATTGAATAGAACCGTCGGTTACCAGTTGAAACTCGCCAATTAGACAGAAGGTCGACACTTGAGGTATGTAAGGCTATCCTTTCGGCAAGTTACGTTCGTCATAATATTAATATGACTTTTGTATCTATAGTACTTCAGAGTAAACCTACTGTGGTCAGCTATTATGAACTAGATTGACAGAATAGCGATAAAATAGTAACCTTCGTCAGAGTTAACCCTAGAAGATTGGTTTTTCTTTCGATGTTAGGTTGTCAGATGTTGTTCCATGTTGAGTTCCATTAGATTGAGGTCACGGGGGACATATTGAGTTCTATTATACTGAGGCTGAGAGGGCCATATTGAGTTCTATTAGACTGAGGCCGCTAGGGCCATATTGAGTTCTATTAGACTGAGGCTGCGACGGCCATATTGAGTTCTATTAGACTGAGGCCGCGAGGGCCATATTGAGTTCTATTAGACTGAGGCCACGAGGGCCATATTGAGTTCCATCAGACTAAGGCCGCGAGGGCCGTATCGAGTTCCATCAGATTGAGGCCATGAGGGCCTAGTGAGTTCTATCAGATCGAGGTCGTAAGGGTCATCTTGAATTACAGTATGCTTACAGCCATTAGTAGTCAGATAGCAGGAGTGGACATTGTTTATACTTGTCGGGGTTTATGGGGGCCCAGGTATGTTATCCTGTGTTTTTTGTACCTTCCAGACTTATGGGGGCCTGGTTAGGTTCTTGTTTGTAAATATAAACTTGTTAGTTAGGCAGTTCAGATGGTAAAGGTATTCAGGTTAAATTCTTGCTCTCTTCCTTGATTATTTTAGTTTTACCAGCTTTCAGTTAGTTATTACTTTACTACCTTATATATTCGGTACATATTGTACTGATGCCCATCCCCGAGGCGCTGCATTACTTGCCTGCAGGTGGGATAGACGTAGATCAGGACCTTCCTAGCTTTCAGCCAGAGTCAGCAGAACGGTTAGCTCCCTTCCTCCGGAGCTAATAGTTATAAGGTTTGATCTTTTGATTGTATAGTTTATGGGTAGGTCGGAGCCCTGTCTCGACCATTATTCCACTCCTAGAGGCTTGCATATTACAGATTTCCAGTTGTTCATTTTGTTGTTGGTCGTGTGGGGCCCATATATATTTTATTTCATGTGATGGTCGTGTGGAGCCTTGTTTAGCTGTTAGTTAGTGGCCTTGTCGGCTATAGTATAGTTGTAGTTGCCTGATTTTCATTCCGCTAAAACTAGACAGCATGGTGGTCTTGTCGACCCACATAGAATTCCCTTTTATTGCTTGTTGTTGGTTAGTTATTTTTTTCACAGGTGGCTATACGGCCTTGTCGGCCGGAGGCTGTGTTTACAGCCGAGATATAGCTCATTGTTTTCTTAAATGGAGTTGCAGGCACGCACCAGATGTGCATAATCCTAGCCAGGTCAGTCAGATTCCAGTGTGGCACTACGTGTCAGTCATGCCTCCCAAGGTGGGGCATGACAGGTTTACTCTTTCTTACATTAGACTTTGATTAGCTAAACATATACGTGTGTATGGTTGATATGTTTTCGATAAGTAGAATTGTAAGTTAATTACGTTATTGTATGTTAATCAAAATTGGTGAGATTCTAAGACTGAAGGGATTAGAAAAGGAGTAGTGATATCCCATAATGAGAAAACCCCTAGGGGAGAGATGGCAAAAGAGTAATTGGTCCATGTTTAAGGGTGTGTGTTGAACCAAACCAATAGTGAGTAGATTAACTTTTGAGTATTGTCGTCAGAAATACTTTCGGTGTATAAATTATGGAATCATTCTTTTTGAATTGAAATCTTGGACGAGTAATCGAGTAGACCATGTTTAAAAGATGCAAATAACTATAACAGAGCGTGAGTTGAAGCAGTGAAGTAGGATAGTGATACTCTATGTAATGAATTTTATATGTTGTGGTTAATATATTATTGTTAGATTGATGAATGTTGTCCGTGTTTATGATTGTGCTGTGGAAAGTAATTATTAAAATACGCTTGAGATGATGTTGCTTTCACTATAGTGGGTATGGTAGAGAATGAGACCCTAGTTTGGGGAGAAACAAAACATGGAAGAAACCGAGATAAAGACTAGTCGTAGTACTGTCAACAATACCGCTACAACGGGTATTATACCGCTGCAATAAGACCATTATAATGGCAGTAATGTCATTACGGTAGAGCCCAAACCAGCGAGCGGGCCAAGTCATAATTTCATGTGAAGTGGTAATGTAACTGTGATTATTGTTGGTGGGTAAGAGATTGGGTTCGAAATCATGCATGTGATCTTACTTGTTGATATGAATATGTAAGTCTTGTCTTGTGAGATTTATTATTTTTGATGTTATGTTCCGTGCCCTAAAATTGAGGGGCAAGTTGCTATCAAACGAACGTGTGACTAAGATAGTGGATAGTACGAGAGGAAAATCATTGATGTGATGGTGAATGAGAGGCCTAAGGTCAAAGGTAAGGAACTCATATGAACAGGTTAATACGATCAGATTCCGAATAAGGATTAGATACACAAATGGCTCATGCTTGAGGTGAGCATTCGGGCGAGCGGTATGAGTGAGTACACAAACAGGTATGATTAAAAGACTATGTGGATGGGTGTACGAATTGAGTACACAGACAGGTATGATGAATGTTTCATACGGCTGGGTGTACAGTACATGGAATTCTAAAGTCCCCTGTAGGTCATGACTGGAAGGGCAAGCATAAGACCCTCTGGCATGTGTGTACAGTGACATGACAGAGGCGTATGCCTGGCACATCACCGATGGTGTGATTGTGAGACAGAGATTGTGCGGGTATGGTTTAATTATACATACGGTTGCCGAGATAGAAAGGTATAGGTATACACATGTGATATAGAATGGACCGACTTGATTCAGGTTTGAGGTGAGAACACCGTATATGGCTATACAGTCCAGGTATGATATCTTGTGGTATTTTCGTGGTATAAAGACAGGTAAGTAAAGGTACTTTAATATTTGAAAAGTTGACTCCCTTGGCAGATGTTGATGACTTCTTGTGTGTTTTTGAATCTGTTAATCTGTATGTGAGTTGAATGTTGTTTTAAATAGTTTGGTAAGTAACAGAAGATGGTATGGTAGGTTAAGCAAAGATAGTGAGTTGTCGCAAGATAGCGAGTAGGCTTATTTATTATTGTACCATACTAATAAGAGTCAGAAAACCTTGTGCATAATTAAGTACGTTAATAGAGGGTAAATGATGGACTTGGTCGATCTAAGAGAAGTGGTAAAAGAAGTAGATGCGTTATAAAAATATATGGAGGGATAGGAAGGAATTGGATTAGTAAGAAAATCGGTTACTGACTGTTAGGATAATGCTGCAGTGGACACATCATCGCGGCAGCAGTCGGAGCCTGCTGTGCAGCAGAAATGGAGGGAGGCAGATTGACGGATTTAATAATGAATAGGTTTGTAAAGTAATTGCATAAACTTTGGTGAGTCTTAGAAATGAGAATATAATAGTTACACTTAGTGTGATGTTGTAGGAGTGAAGTAATCATTAAACTTAATGACATTGATTATATGTTGATTATTATATTATTGTGTTAACTAACCTTAGTCGGCCGATGATGCCTACCGGTATGTGTGGAGTACTGATACTACCTTACTACACATTTTTTATGTAGGTTATGGCAGGTCTGAAGTTCCTTGATTGGCGTGGCATACTTCGTACCAGCTTTCGTGTTCTTCTTCTCAGAAGAAGATGGATTTTTTTTGTCTTGTCAACTATTCAATTAAAGCTCTTATACCTGTTTAGACTAGATCTTAGGAGTCATGTTTTGGGGAATCTTGTATTTTTGTTTTTGAGATTTTCACTGATTAATGAGAAGTAATGAAAAAAATTTTGTATATTAATTGTAATATTTTGTAAGGGTTCTCTTATCGAGTATAGTCGATGTAGGTGCCCGCATGGCCCATCCATTTGGGTCGTGACAGAGTAAATTTCAAGTTTACCACTACGGAGGTAGAATTCAGATTTATCACTTCGGGAATCAATTTTATATTTACCACTTAAAAAATAAATTTTATACCACTAC
>JACEIK010006229.1:70105-91004 GCA_018107945.1 Datura stramonium | reverse complement strand
TGTTCGTCCTCGAACAATACTCTTACACCTCATGCAATTGACCCTGTGGTTAGTTGTGCCGGTCGTGTGGGGCCGTGTGTATATTTAGTTGTTTATATTGGCCGTGTGAGGCCTTATGCAGTTGGCAGTGGTGACCTTGTCGGTCACGTAGCTGTTTAGCATTTGTTTTATTGATTCAGAAGTAACTAGTCAGCATGGTGGAATTGGCGGCCCGCATAGGTTCCCTTATATTAATGAGATTCTGGTTAGTTGTTGTTGTTGTATAGGTGGCTATAGGCCTAGCCAGCCGGGGGCTGTATTTACAGCCGCTATATAGCCCGTTGATTCCGTGAATCAGAGTTAGAGCCAGCCAAGCACCAGAAGTGCTTAGGCTTAGTAGTCTAGCAGTTCAGGTCCTAGTAGGGCACCAGGGGCCAGTCAAACCCCCCAAGGCGGGGCGTGAAAGCATACACACCTAGATGGAAAAGATGTAACATACTCGTGACCACATCAGGTGAGCTCTATTGATCCTAACCAAAGCATAAAAATAGTTTTGGCGCTGACCGCCTTCCGTACCTGAAGTGTTGGCCTTTTGGAGCTACTGAAGTGGCAGATTGTGTTCTCCCTCGTCATGCTGATGAGCATTCTTTGAGCCGATGACCTAGCTGTCCACACTCAAAGAAACCCTCTCGGCCCTGAAGGCATTCCCCTAGATGGTTCTTGCCACACTTAGGGCAAGATGGATAGCGGTTGCTGGTGTTGTGACTCTGAGACTGTGAGCCAGATGCTCCACACCTACGATCCTTATGGGACCAGAAAGTAGGGGCGCTAGCTGACGTGGGTGTTGGATCCCTCTACTACTGCTGTGGGTAGCTACTACCACCAGACATCTGGTGCCCATAATTTGATTGGCCAGTCCTAGCCTGCTTATTCTCCAGCTCCATGTCTTTTAGCTTTTCTGCCTTAATCAACTGGGCATGCAAGATGAGGCTGGAGAGGTCAACATCCTTGATGAGCATTACAGTCCTGCACTACTTAAGGACCAAATTCAGTACTCCATTGACGAACTTCAACATGCGAGCCCTTGGCTTGGCTTCCATCTCCGAAGCATATTTTGACAATTGTGTGAACTCCAATGCATACTCTTCCACCGTCCTATTTCCCTATTTGAAATTCATGAACTTTTCCACCTTAGCCTCCCTTAGCTCCCAAGGGAAGAATTTTTCTAGAAAGGCTGTTGTAAACTCCTCCCACTCCACCGGTTCCGCTCCCGCTAGTCTCCCTTCTTTCCACTGATTGTACCAGATCTGGGCTACCCCTTTCAACATATAGGCAACCAGGTCAGCACTCTTAGTGGAGCTAACACCCATAATCTAAGTGATCTTTCATACTTCATCCACAAAATTCTTGTGGTTCCTCTCCCACCATAGATCCATGGAAGGCTGGAGGGTTCATTCGGGTGAACTCCCATACTCAGGTAGCTGTCGCGGACCCATTTGGGTTAACCAAAACCACCTGCTGGTTCACCTAGTTTGTGAATGTCTATGCCAGCAGCTGGATTGCCTCTCTGAACTCTACTGAGGATATTTGGTCATCCTGAGGGGCTGCTAGAGCTGGTGGAGCAAGTCAGTTAGCGTTGCTGGCCCTTCTTCCATTTCCGCATCTTGGAGGCATGATTTAACTGAAATAAAATAGAGCATGAGTTAGGAGAACATTTATGGAATTTAAATTCAACGCACGATAAAGAGTATGAACAAAAGGGAGTTTTCCTAATAACATCTCATAGCCTCCCCGTCATAACTGTGGCGTGCTTCACACCCATGAAAAGGACTCTACTTGACATGGCTTTAAGCCATCCTAGGATACTCTAAACCTAGGGCTCTGATACCATGTTTGTCATGACCCGAGTCTATACACCGAACAAGACACGGTACTTGGAGTCACAAGTAACCCCAAGCCAACTCATGGTCAATCAAAACATTAGTAATCTGAGTAGTCATAACAGAAGCTTAAATAACAAAACCATTTAAGGAAAATTGAATAATAAAAGCTTTTACATCTCAAAGGAAAATTGAAGGTCTGAATATATGACTGAAAGCCATCTACATCTGATGAGTTGCTGGGACAAGCACCCAGCTAACTCTAAAGTCTATTAGAATGAAAATAACTAAAGAAAAACAAATATCATCCTTGAAATATGAGGATTCACCACTCGTACTACTAATATCACCTGGAGAGGATCTGCTAACAGTGATAATATTGAGAACCTACGGTTGTATCACATACAATAGATCATAGAAGGTATGCGTCAGTACTTTGAATGTGCTGAGTAAGTGGGAGAAAATAAAACATAAAGGAATAAATAATTGAACCATAATGACATGCAATGACCAACTGAAATACTAAAACTTAATAAACTGAAATAGTTAAAATGACACTGTTTGATGGTCATTTACATGCCCTGAATCTGAGATATTGATCTGAGCTAACTGTACTGAACTGAACTGAATAAGCTGAAACTATTCTGAGCTGAGCTAAACTGAAACTGTACTGACTAGTTGGAGAGTCTATAACCGACATATTACCACGTGAGCTAGATGTGGAGTCTGATGTACACACCCCCTCGGTAGGACCCAATATACCTTGCCAGAGTATAAAGGAATGAACTGGGTGATCACTTGTCTGGGGCCATTAGGCCAATAAAATAACTTATGGTGGCAACGTAGTTCTGGGAACCTAGGTGAGCTGAAACCCAATCCGCTGGGGCTAAGTCCTACTCCCACTAGATAGTTCTAGACTGACTACTAAGTTGATAGCTCGAAACTGGGGTCCAAGTCTAAGTCAGGAATACCTATTTTGAAGTACTTTGAGAGTCTTATCGGACGGGATTTTTTAACTGGTGTTCTAAGACTGGCCAGAGCTGCTTATCCGGAAACGTCGTAACTGTAATGCCCCGAAAACTCAAAGATTAGACTCGGGACATATAAATTGAAAATTTGCAGAAAATTGAAAAATTTGCACCAGGTCAAAAAATGAGTTGTTATGTGACCCCTGCGGAATGACCAAGAGTCGTTAAGTGACTCGTGTTGATGCCTGGGAACTTAAGTGGAATTTTGTGAGTTGGGTGACCACGGGTGTGACCATGAGTCGTGGTCACTGATAACGAGTCGTGAGATTACCCGTGGTCAAGAATAATGGGAATCTGGGAAATTGAGGCAGTGTACCTAACAGAAGGACATCACGATTCGTGGTCAGTCACCACGAGTCATGGGATGAGTAGTTACTAGTTGGATGAGGATTTTCTAAGATTGAGGTAGTGTATCTAATGGATGGTGACCACGAGTCATGGTCACTGGTAAAGAGTCGTGACGTCTCCCATTGCTACCCCAGACGGTCAATAGATAGTGTACCTAACGAATGATGCCACGAGTCGTGGCCCAAAGTAATGAGTCTTTAGGTCCCTCATGGTGACCCCTATTGCCAGATTCGATATTTTTTATACTTCAGGAAGTAGAACCAACGAGAGGTCCCAACGAGTCGTGGTCTCAACCAACAACTCGTTGAGTGACCCATTGGGACCCCATCGACCACATTTCAGATTTTAGTCCAGGGATATTTTTGTAATCTCCTACCTATTTAGTCCCTAAACTACATTATTTTAGGTAAAATTTCTGAGATATTAGAGGGATTGAATGATTTTTCCCCTCATTCCCCACGTAAATATTTAGAAAATGATCGTAGTTTCCTCTCAAAAGCTCTCAGGAAAGGCTAGGGCTTCACACCCATTGCAGCAAATTCAAACTTCCTTCTCTAAGGAAATTCAACTCAGGTATTTTGGAATTCAACAAGGAAATAGTTCTTCCCTTGTGTCCCCGAAATTTCTCTAGTTTACTCTATAAATCCTGGCCCTGAGTTTTTTGAATGTGAAGAGAATCCATAAAATTTTCCTTGAATCCACATGAAAGGATATCCATGATTATTTTAGTTGTTGTTTCCATCAGTTTAGGATTTATACAAGATTATTCCCACGAAGGTGAATTCTAGCCTAACAGACTTTTCGAATGTTAAGAAATTTCTTGGTAGACCTCACTTAATTCATGTGAAATATTGTTGTATGTTAATTATAGTTATTTTTCCATAGTTTGTGATTGCAAAAATGATAAATATTGTGAGATGAAAATCTAGCCCTATTCATCGAATTAGAAAATCTAGGACTCTGCTCTAGTTCTTGAATATCAAATTTTAGTTGGAATTTACAATTATTGGGAACCCCAATGTTGCTAGTAGTATTGAATATCAATTAGATTATTTCCAGTTTATCTTTAGCGAGAATGTTAGAATACTCAGTTTCAGTCAGAAATGTCAGCTGATAAGTTTGATAACAGAAACTCCTGAGGTGTCAATATCACCTCCCGGTTATTAGAATCAGATTCAATATTCAGTTTAATGGTCTTCTAGGCGGTCATGATACTTTAGACGAATAGCTCTGACTAGCCTCAGGAACCCATCTCAGATTTCAGTCTGTTCTCAGACGGTTACGATGCTTCTAGATAAGCAGCTCTTACCAGTCTAGAACCCAGTTTCAGAATCTAATCCGTTAATACTCTCGGGGTACTTTCAGACACGTATCCCTGACTAGTCTTGGGCCCCAGTTTTGAGCTATCAGCCTAGTATTCAATTTAAGATTATCCAGTGGCAATAGGACTTAGCACCAAGTGGACCAGGGTTCCAGCGCACCCAGGTTCCCAAAACTACGTTGCCAGTGTAGGTTTTAGTATTTATTGGCCTAATTGGCCCTAGACTTTTGTGATAACCCAGTTCATGCCTTTATATCCTGGAAAGGTATATTGGGTCCTACCGATGGGGTGTATATATCAGACTCCATGTTTAGCTCACGTGGTTACATGTCGGTTATAGACTCTTCCACTAGTTAGTTCAGTCCAGCCTAAGTCCAGTTCAGTTCAGATCAGTATTCCAGACTTAGAACATGCTTTGACCATCAGATAGGGTCTTCTCGACCACCTCAGTATTTCACTTATTCAATTTAGTAGCTACAGTTGGTCATTGCATGTCTTTCAGTTCAACATTTCTTTATTGTTTATTTCATTGTGTTATGCTCCCCTCATTTGCTGAATACATTCAAAGATGCGTACTTTTATACTGTATCGTTTTATGATACAGTTGCAGGATCTCAGTCTCAGCTTTGTTAGTCGATCGCTCATCGAAGACCTCAACTTTGTTAGTTGGTGAGTCCTCATCCTTCGAGGATGGTGGTTTATATTTTTATGCTATACTTTCATGCTTTCTATTTAGATTTGGAGTTAGTTGGGGGGATTGTCCCAGCAACTCATCAAATATAGTGGCTTTCAGACTCGGATTAGTATTTAAGACTTGTAGCATTGTTTCAAAATGTTCTAATACTATGTATCATCTTTTTTCCTTTAAATACTTATATTTCATATTCAAACTTCCATTGTATGTATTTATATTACTCAGAATGCCAGTGTATGATAGACCAGGGGTTGACTTGTGGTCACTTGTGACTTCAAGTATCATATTTCGTCCAGGGTGTAAACTCAGGGTGTGAAAAACTTAGTATCACAGCACTAGATTTAGTGTATCCTCGGATGTATGGAAGCCTCATCAAGTAGAGTCCTCATCATGGATGTGAAGCGCGCCACACTTATGTTGGGGAGGCTATTAGATGTCATTTGGAAATTTCCCTTCATTTCATACTCCTTATCGTGCGTTGAAATTTAGTTTCAAGAATAATTCTCCTAACTCATGATCTACTTCGTTTCAGTGAAATATGCCTCCATGATGCGGCAATGGAAGGAGAGCCAGAAATGCTCAGCAGATTGCTCTACCAGCCCCGACAGCCCCACAGGACGATTTGGTGTCAATCGCAAAATTCAGGGCGGCCATTCAGCTGCTCGCCCAAATCATGACTAACCAGGTGAACCAGTAGGTTGTTCCAGTTAATAAAAATGGTTCCGCAGCATCTTTTAGTGACTTCACCCCAATGAAGCCTCTGTTATTTCAAGGATCGAAGGTGGGGCAGGACCCCAAGAGTTCGTAGATGATAACTGAAAGATTACCCGTATAATGGGTGTCGGCTCCTCTAAGAGTGCTGACCTGGCTACCTATCAGCTAAAAGGGGTAGCTCAGGTTTGGTATAAATAGTGGAAGGAAGGGAGACCAGCGGGAGAAGGACCGGTGGAGTGGGAGAAGTTCAACACCGCCTTTTTGGAAAGATTTTTCTCTAGAGATTTCAGGGAGGCCAAGGTAGTGGAGTTCATGAAATTGAGACAGGGAAATAGAATTGTGGAAGAGTATGCTCTGGAGTTTACGAGGTCGTCCAAATACGCTCCAGAGATGGTGACCGAACCAAGGACTCGCATGCTGAAATTCATGAACGGGGTATCAACCTGGTCCTCAAAGAGTGCAGGATCGTGATGCTGATCAAGGATATCGACCTCTCTAGTTTGATTGTCTATGCCCAGCAAATCGAGACTGAAAAACTAAGGGACATAGAAAGAAAGAGTAAGCGGGCAAGGATTGGCCAATCAGATCAGGGCCACCAGAGGTCAGGTAGCAACAACCTCCCACATCAATAACAACAACAATAGCAGCAGAGGGCTCCAACGCCTACCTCAGCCAGCGCCCCTACCTTTCGGTCCATCCAGGATCGGAGGGGTGGAGCATCTGGCTCTCAGTCTCAAAGCTTCAGTGCTAGGAATAGATATCCAACGTGCCCTAAATGCGGCAAGAACCACCCAGGAGAGTGTCTTCAGGGTCGAAAGGGTTGTTTTGGTTGTGGACAGCTCGGGCATTGGCTTAGGGAATGCTCGTTAGCAGGATGAGGGAGATCACAATCCACCACCTCAACAGCTCTAACAGGCCGACCAGCTTAGTGTGTTAACACATCAAGTATGGAGGGCGGTCAACACCAAAACCATTTTTATGCATTATAATCTCGTCAGGATCAGGAGAACTCACTATATGTAGTTACGGGTATGTTACATCTTTTCCACTTAGATGTATATGCCCTTCTTGATCCGGGGGACACACTATCATTCGTGACTCCCTACATAGAAGTTCAGTTCAATAACAGTCCAGAAGAACACTCAAAGCCCTTCTTAGTCTCCACTCAAGTTGGTGAGTCTGTTAGAGCAAGTCGGTGGTATAGAAACTGTCCAATCTCAGTCTGCAATAAAGTCATTCTAGCTGACCTTGTAAAATTATACATGGTCGACTTCGACCTCATTCTTGGCATGGATTGGTTACACTCCGTTTATGCCTCAGTTGACTGCAAAACTAGGGTCGTCAAGTTTCAGTTCCCTAATGAACCAACTCTAGAATGGTCGGGCAGTAGTTCAGTGACAAAGGGTAGGTTTATTTCCTACCTTAAGGCCAAGAAGCTTATTTCTAAGGGATGCATTTATTATCTAGTTCGAGTCAGGGATTTTGATTCTGAGACCCCAACTATCTAGTTAGTCCCTGTTGTTAGAGAGATTCCAGATGTGTTCCCAGAAGATCTTCCCCGAGTTCCCCCTGAGTGGGAGATTGACTTCGGCATAGACCTTACTCCAGATACTCGGCTCATCTCCATCCCTCCTTATAGAATGCTCTAGCTGAACTTAAGGAGTTAAAGGAGCTGTTAGAAGATCTTCTTGATAAGGATTTCATCTCTCCCTGGGGTGCTCCAGTGTTATTCATGCAAAAGAAGGACGGTTTCCTCATAATGTGGATCAACTATCATTAGTTGAACAAGGTCACAGTCATGAACAGATATCCCCTGCACAGAATTGATGACCTGTTCGACCAACTTCAGGGAGCCAGCTACTTCTCCAAAATAGATCTCAGGTCGGGGTATCATCAGTTAAGAGTCAGAGAGTGTGACATACCAAAAATATCTTTCAGGACTCAATATGATCACTTCGAGTTCGTGGTTATGTCTTTCGGAATAACAAATGCCCCGACAGACTTTATGGACCTGATGAACAGAGTCTTCAAACTGTATCTGGATATGTTTGTCATCGTTTTCATCAACGACATTCTGGTATACTCCAGAAATGAGGAAAAGCATGCTAATCACCTCAGGACAGTGCTTCAGACACTCAGAGACCGCCAGTTGTTCACCAAGTTCAGCAAGTACAAATTCTAGTTAAAGTCCGTGACTTTCCTGGTTCATGTGTTCTCGGGTGAGGGAATCTAGGTTGATCCTGAAAAGATAGCAACAGTGAAAGAATGTCTGAGACCTACCTCTCTAATCAAAATCAGAAGTTTCTTGGGTTTGGCCGATTACTACCGACGCTTTGTAGAGGGCTTCTCATCTATAGCGTCTCCACGGACTAGGCTGACTAAGAAAAAGGTGAAGTTCCAACGGTCAGATGATTGTGAGAAGATTTTTTTAGGAGTTAAAAACTCGACTCAATAATTCTCCAGTACTGACTCTACCATAAGGATAAGATGGATTTGTAGTTTATTACGATGCTTCTAGAGTTGGACTCAGTTGCATTCTGATGCAGCGGGGCAAAGTGATAACCTACGCCTCCAGGAAGCTCAAGATTCATGAGAAGAATTATCTAACTCATGATTTAGAGTTGGAAGTGGTAGTATAACTAAAAATATGGAGACATTATCTATACAGGGCTCACATTGATGTTTTCACCAATCACAAGAGCCTTCATCACGTATTCAGTCAGAAGGACCTGAATCTTCGACAGAGAAGGTGGTTGGAACTCCTGAAGGATTATCACATGAGCGTGCTATATCACCTGGGCAAGGCCAATGTTGTAGATGATTCCCTAAGCCAAGTGTCTATGGGCAGTGTGGCTCAAATTGAGGAAGGCAAAAAGGAGTTAGTGAAGGACATTCATAGATTGGCTCGGTTAGGGGTGCAGTTGGTTGACTCAGCTGAGGCTGAAATGGTGATGCAAAGCAGGTCAGACTCCTCTTTGGTTGTTGAAGTTAATTCCAAACAGGATGAAGATCCCATCTTTCTTATACTCAAGTAAGCGGTACTCATAAAGGAGGTTGAGGCTTTCTCCAAAGGGGGAGATGGTGTGCTGCGTTACCAGGGCAGATTGTGTGTACCAGATGTCGGTGAGTTGAGACAGTAGATACTGGCTAAAGCACAAAGCTCGAGATACTCCATACACCTTGGTGCTACTAAAATGTACCATGATCTTCGAGATATTTATTAGCGGAAACACATGAAGAGAGACATTGCTAAATTTGTAGCCGAGTGCCCGAATTGCCAGCAAGTCAAGGTAGAGCATCAAAGACTGGGAGTTATGACCCAGTATATCAGCATACCCGCATGGAAGTGGGAAGAAGTGAATATGGACTTTATTACAGGTCTGCCTCAAACCCGTCTGCAATATGACTCTATCTGGGTAATAGTAGACCGAATGACTAAGTCAACACATTTCCTCCCAGTTAGAAATATAGATTTAGCTGAGGACTATGCTAGGCTTTATATCCGGGAATAGGTCATACTTCATGGTGTTCCATTATCCATTATCTCATAAAGAGGTACTCAGTTCACCTTGCATTTCTGGAAGTCCTTTCAGAAGGGACTTGGTACCGAAGTCAAGCTCTGCACAACTTTTCACCCGCAGACGGATGGGCAAGCTGAGCAGACTATCCAGACCCTAGATGATATGTTTTGAGCGTGCGCGATTGATTTCAAGGGAAATTGGGATGACCACTTTCCACTTATCGAGTTTAGGTACAACAATAGCTATCACTCCAGTATCCAAATGGCCCCGCTTGAGGCATTGTATGGTAGGAGTTGCAGATCTCCTATCGGATGGTTTGAAGTGGGTGAAGCCACTATAATAGGGAAATACTCGGTTCATGAGGCTATGTAGAAGGTAAAGTTTATCAGAGAAAGAATTAAGACAACTCAGAGTCATCATAAATCTTATGCGGATGTGAGGAGAAGAGAATTGGAGTTTGTTGTGGATGACTGGGTCTATCTGAAAATTTCGACCCTAAAAGGGGTGATGAGGTTTCGAAAGAAGGGAAAGATTAGTTCGAGGTATGTGGAACCTTATAGAATACGGAGGCAAATTGACAAGGTTGTTTATGAGTTGGATTAACCTTTAGAGTTGACATCTGTGCACCCTGTATTCCATGTATCACTTTTGAAGAAGTGCATCGGAGATCCAACTTCAGTTATGCCATTGGAAAATGTTGAAATAAAGGATAGTCTCTCATATGAAGAGGTCCCAGTACAGATCCTTGACCGTCAGGTTCGTAAGCCAAGGAACAAGGAGGTAGCTTTAGTCAAGGTCTTATGGAGAAATCAGCAGGTTGAGGGAGCTACGTGGGAGGCTGAAGCAGATATGATGGCCAGATACCCACACTTATTCTCTACCAGCTCTGTTATATCTTGAGATATTAGTCTTGCCTTAGAAAGAAATTTAGATGTTATTTTCAATTCATGTGTTTAAGTTTCCTTTATGTTCTAGGATGTATGTATGAAAAGTGAATTCAATTCAGCTATGTATTTTGAAATGGGGGTAGTCATTCTATCAGTTTTGATTTAAATGAGCAGTATTTGAATATTATGATTGTTATTCTCTACTTCCTATGTGTTTCCCAACATTTGAGGATTAATATTACAAAGGGGGAGATATTATAATGCCCCAGAAACTAAAATATTAGACCCGGGACTTAAAAATAGAAAATTTGCAGAAAACTGGAAAATCTGCACCAGGTCATTGAACGAGTCATTTTGTGACCCGTAGGGAATGACCACGAGTCGTTAAGTGACTCGTGGTGATGCTTGGGAACTTAAGTGGAATTTTGTGAGTTGGGTGACCACGAGTCGTGGTCACCGATCACGAGTCGTGAGATGACTCGTGGTCAAGAATAATGGGAAGCTGGGAAATTGAGGCAGTATAACTAACGGAAGGACATCACGATTCGTGGTCAGTCACCACGAGTCATTGGATGAGTATTTACCAGTTAGATGAGAATTTTTTGAGATTGAGGTAGCGTACCTAACGGATGGTGAGCACGAGTCGTGGTCACTAGTAAAGATTCGTGATGTCTCCCCTTACCAACCCCAGACGGTTAATAAATAGTGTACCTAATGGATGATGCCACGAGTCGTGGCTTTGAGTAACGAGTCGTTAGGTCCCTCGTGGTGACCCCTATTGCCAGATGTAGTATTTTTCAGACTTCAGGTAGTAGAACCAATGAGAGGTCCCAACGAGCCGTGGTCTCAACGAACGACTCATTGAGTGACCCGCTAGGACCCCGTCGACAAGATTTCAGATTTTAGTCCAGGGATATTTTTGTAATCTCCTACCTATTTTTTCCCTAAACTACGTTGTTTTAGGTAAAATATCTGATATATTTGAGGGATTGAATGGTTTTTCCCCTCATTCCCCACGTAAACATTTAGAAAACAGTCGTAGTTTCCTCTCAAGAACTCTCAGGCAAGACTAGGGCTTCACACCATTGCAGCAGATTCAAACTTCCTTCTCCAAGGAAATAGTTCTTCCCTTGTGTCCCCGAAATCTCTTTAGTTTACTCTATAAATCCTGACCCTGATTTTTTCGAATGTGAAGAAATTCCATGAAATTTTCCCTGAATCCACATAGAAGGATATCCATGATTATTTTAGTTGTTGTTTCCAACAGTTTATGATTTATTGATGATTATTCCCACAAAGGTGAATTCTATCCCAGCAGACTTTTTGAATGTTAAGAAATTTCTTAGTAGACCTCATTTAATTAATGTTGAATGTTGTTCTATGTTAATTATAGTTATTTTTCCCCAGTTTGTGATTCAAAAATGATAAATATTGTGAGATGAAAATCTAGCCCTATTCATCGAATTAGAAAATCTGGGACTCAACTCTAGTGCTTGAATATCAAAATTTAGTTGTAATTTACAATTGTTGGGAACCCCCATGTTGCTAGTAGTACTGAATCTCAATTAGATTATTGCCAGTTCAGCTTTAGCAAGAATGTTAGAATACTTAGTGTCAGTCAGAAATGTCAGCTGATCGGTTTGACTACAAAAATTCCCGAGGTGTCAGTATCACCTCCCAGTTATCAGAATCAGATTCAGAATTTAGTTTAGTTGTCCACTAGGCGGTCATGATACTTTAGACGAATTGCTCTGAATAGCCTCAGGACCCCAGTCCAGATTTCTGTTTGTTCTAAAATGGTTACGATGCTTCTAGATAAGCAGCTCTGACCAATCTAGAACCCAGTTTTAGAATCTAGTATGTTAAGACTCTCTAGGTACTTTCAAACACGTATCCCTGACTAGTCTTGGGCCCTAATTTCGAGCTATCAGCCTAGTATTCAGTTTAAGATTATCCAGTGGGTGTAGGACTTAGCACCGAGTGTACCGGGGTTCCAACCTAGGTATATTGGGTCCTACTGGTGGGGTCCTACTGGTAGGGTGTATACATTCAGTTTAAGATTATCCAAGTTCCCAAAACTACGTTGCCAGTGTAGGTTTCGGTATTTATTGGCCTAATTGGCCCTACACTTTTTTGATCACCTAGTTCATGCCTAGGTATATTGGGTCCTACTGGTGGGGTGTATACATCGGGCTCCATGTTTAGCTCAGGTGGTTACATGTTTGTTATAGACTCTCCCACTAGTTAGTTCAGTCCAACCTCAATCCAGTTAAGTTCAAATCAGTATTCCAGACTTGGAACATGCTTTGACTATCAGATAGGGTCTCTAGACCACCTCAGCATTTCATTTATTCAGTTCAATAGTTACAGTTGGTCATTGCATGTCTTTCAGTTCAACATTTCTTTATTATATATTTCATTGTCTTATGTTCCCCTCACTTACTCAGTATATTCAAAGTAATGATGCATGATTTTATGTTGTATCTTTTTATGATACAGCTGCAGGATCTCAATCTCAGCTTCCTTAGCCGACTGCTCATCGAAGACCTCAACTTTGTCAATTGGTGAGTCCTAATCCTTTGAGGAAAGTGGTATATTTTTAAACTATACGTTCATGCATTCTATTTAGATTTGGAGTTAGTTGGGGTGCTTGTCTCAACAACTCATCAGACATAGTGGCTTTCAGATTCAGATTAGTATTTCAGACTTGTAGCGTTGTTTAAAAATGTTTTAATACTATGTATCAGTTTTATTTCCTTTAAATACTTATATTTCTCGTTCAAACTTCCACTATATGTATTTATATTACTTAGAATACTAGTGTACGATAGACCAGGGGTTGATTTGGGGTCACTTGTGACTTCAAGTATCGTGTTTCGTCCATGGTGTAAACTTGGGGCTTGACAGTAACCATCTAAAGAACAAACTAAAATCTGAAGCTGGGGTCCTAAGACTGGTTAGAGATGCTTATCTGGAAGTGTCATAACCGTCTAAAGAACCACTAAATCTGGGATCTGATATTTGAGTCTAATAACTGATAAATGGGAGGCACTGCTGACACCTCAAGAAAAGATTGTAGTTAAACTAATCAGCTGACATTTCTAAATAATACTGAGTATGCTAATAATCTGACTAAGACTGGACTAACATGCATCTAACTGAGATTTCAACATATACTAACAATATGGAAATTCCAAAACTGATAGAATCAAACCACAGGAAAAACTAGTCCAACATGCATGATTCTAATTTACTAAACTGAGAACTAGGGCTAAATCATTCTACTAAATGCTAGTTCCACAAAATTTCTAGAAATTGGGAATAATAAAGCAGCTAATATCACGAATAATATTCCACTTGAAATTTAAATAATTTTGTCTGGAACCCTTCTACATTTTGAAACCACAGGGCTATAATTGATAGAAAAATTAGAAAGGGTTTTGGGGACACAAGGGAAGAACAATTCCCTTGTTGAATTCCCACATATCTGGTGAAGAGTTTCCGGAGAAAAATCTCTTGAGAATCTAAGAAGAACTGACTGCCTAGCTCTTGCTCTAAGAGTCTCTGAGAGAACTTACGAAATGATTTTTCTGAGGGATGAGAGGGGTGAAGTAATCATCGATTACCTCTACAAATTCCTTTAAAATAACCCAAAATGACGTAGTTTAGGAGTTAAAAAGGTGGAATATTACAAAAATACCCTAGGGAAAAAATCTAGAAAAACTATCAACAGGAACCAATGGGTCACTCAATGAGTCATTGGTTGAGTCCGCGACTCATTGGGGCCGGTCGTTCATCCTACTGCCTGGGTTTTGGGCTCACTAGAGCTGGAAACGAGGGGTACAATGACTCATTGGATGAACCAATAGGTTATTGCTTCCTCCCGTGGTCACTGGATTAATAATCTGGGAGGCCTGACAATGGGCAACACAACGAATCGTTGGTACACCTAACGGGTCATTGTATAAAGTCGTTACCTTCACTAGAAAAATTTTAAAATTTCCCGACTTGACACGATGTGTGGTTACAATGACTCGTTGTGTGATACAACAGGTCGTTGCTACCACTCCTTGTCACTAATAGAGGTTTCTAGGACTCTCAACCAACAACTCACAGCACGAGTCGTTGTATCACACAACGACTCATTGTTTGACTCGTTGGGTCCTGGAAGAGGGATTTCTGAGTTGGGGACCAACGAGTGACAGGACGACTCATTGTTCCTCACAGCGGTTCGTTTTATGTCCCGTTGTTTCCCAAAGGACAAAATATGGCTGACGATGACTGACACAATGAGTTGTTGGAGCTGACCACGACTCGTTTCCTCAGTCATTTTGAGGCAACTTTTCTGGTTTTAATTTTTTTATTTTTCTTGCAAGGTCTGAGTTTGGTTTAGGAAAGTTCCGAGGTGTTACAGAATTGAATGACATAAAGCTGTAAATAGAATCATATGGCTTTCTATAACTGAAATCATTAGTAAAATCTTACAAATTTATCATCGGGTCAAACCTACTGAAAATATAATATCATAAGTGATGAACATGCATAATCGAAATCATGAGGAATAATGGGACTCTCATCTTAACCAGCAACCACCATGTATGAGCGCCTGATGATACCACATCTTTCCCATGTGGAGGAGGGCCATCCTAAGCCTTGCCATGGCGAAGGATAAGTAAGGTGTGACATCATGATTTTCCCTTGGACGGTGAAACATTCTCTTGAGAGGTCCCAAAATGTATACGTACATTTGTGCATAGTTTATGAGATCGGGGAACCTTGGAACCCCAATCCTACTCGATGCTAGACACTACTCCAAAGATATGTTTAATGCTCACATAATAGTATTCTCAAAATATAGCTTGAATCAGAACATTGGGGAGTCTTGACTCCAAAACATATCATATGCAGATCTTATAAACTTTGCCTAAATCGTGAAAACATGCTAAACTTGTGTGGGTTTGCCCAAATCTTAAAATCATACATACTTTATATAGAATACATAAGTGAAAATCCTAAATTCATAAATGGGTAATTTGTAAATATGCAATCTTGCTAAACATTTCATCACACTTGAAATCATAAATCATGACTTTTTATGAAACTTGCACAATTGGGCATAATTTTCTAACACTTGAGATCACAAATTTATAATCAAAATAGGTTAAAATCTTCCCATTAATCTTAAAACATACTTTGAAACATGAAGGAAATTGACCGATAGGTTCTTGATTAACATCCTTTTGCCACTATCTTTCTTTCCGAAAAATGCAGCCCCTACCATTAGTCGTCTATGGAGATCTGGGATTCGGTATTGAATCAATAAATCAAGACAATTTAATAAAATTGGGTTAAAACCCTATAAGATGGTGAACTTGATTTAGAACTTGAATTCATGGAATTGAGGAGAATTTTGAGCATCAGAGTGAAAGGAACTATCATTCATAGCCCTACAACCTTAGTAAAATGATTCTCTACTGGAGGATTTAAGCTTGATCTTCAATAGAAAACCTCTAAACTTGCATGCATGGGGGTTGTATGAATTAGGATGGGTTAAACCCTCTTAAAACCCTCATACAGAGCTTAAAATGATGTATTTTAGGGTTTAGGAATTACGAAAACACCATTATTAATTTTGCAGAAATTTAAACACTGGCAAGAGTAACGACTCACACCACGAGTAATACCTCAATATGACAACTCGTGGTTACCACCCGTCGTCACCACTGCTTCACGTTGGCTTTCAAAATTTCCCATGGATCAGACCATGACTTGTACCATCAAACGATGAGTCATTGGATCCTCCCGTGATCATTGCTTCGAAAATCCTCAGTCCCTTCCCACGAGTGCAGGATACGTCTCGTTGTTTCCCACAATGAGTCGTACCATGACTTATTCCTTCCAAAACTGATACACCAGTAACCTGCTACGACCACTAACCACGAGTCATACCACCAACTTATAACTCGTGGTTTGCTTTTGTGGCTCACCAGTCCAGCTCCTCCATCCTTCTGACGGGTCATACAATGACTGGTGGTTTCCCATAAGTAGTCATACAACGACCCATACCATCTAACCAGGACAGCTTAGTCCTCTAATAACCCGCTATTCTTTCCCACGACTAGTATCATGAGTCATTCTAAGGCATATTTTTCCAACTTTTTCTGTTGATCACATTTTAAATTTTGAGTCTACTCTTAGAAACTTTGAGGTATTACATAAGCAGAGAAGGTAGTTTATACCCCATGAATCAACCCCAACTAGAGAAAAGGGTAGAAATGGACTCCTCCCAAAGAAGGTAATAGGTTAAGGAGACTTTAAAGCTAGTGGTGTATATTGTTGGTGAGGTACCTCCACTCTCGATATATTATTTTACAATTGGTCTGAACCATACGGGATATAGAAGGGGAAAAGTTCCCAAAGCATATCTGCTTGAATCCAAATTCTTGCAACAGGAACCTGTGGTGTGAATACCATGAGTCTCATGGTGACAGTACTAGAGACTGTTGCCACCTCTGAGAAACGATTGTAGATTTGTTGAAGCTGGGCCACCTACGGGAGTTCCTCAATGATCGACCGAAAAATAATTTTAGGAAAGGTGTCAAGGGGAACATGTAGTCTACAAACTATGGAAACATTGAAAGATGATAAGCTAAACTATGAGCTGAACATCTCTCCCGACAAGGTAACAATTATTTTTCGTTGTTATCGATCATGTATTAAATGTTTGTTTCCCTTTTCCTCCTGAGCTCCTATAGGTTGTCGAAAATAGATTTCTCACTAACAGGGGAGGGATCTACTCATTGGACGAGGCTATGTTGATACCTGAGGATAGTAGGAGGGAGAACTCTCAGGAATAGTCAGAAGTAGAGATATTGTTGCGACTGGATAACTAGAAGGCCCAAGAGGACACGTTATACTCTTTTTTCCTTCGCCCAAGTTTTGTCCCCCTATAGGGTTTTTTGGTAAGGTTTTACAAGGTAACAGTAAGGACTTCCTAGAATAAATTAGGATTTTTATTTTCCTATATCATGTAAAGACCATAATGGTCTAGGAAAAACATTGACATGAATAAAAGAGAATGCTTATGGAAAGCATGACACATTTTCTTTTACAATTACTTAACTGTAGAGTCTAAGGTTAACATGCCACATACACTCAAAGATAAAAATTTTGAGGTCTAGAGAATAACTCACTTTGGATGAAAAAGGAAGGACAAGATCTTGACTCAAAAATATTTAGTCTCAAGTTAATGGCCCTCCAATCCCCGAAATAAGGGATAAGCCAAAACTTTGAGGTCCTCATACCTAGCGGTCAGGCACCAGGGACTGATGATGAAGTTTAAAGTGGCTTTTTAATTAACGAATGTGTAACTACTCTTCCAAATGAAACATTGGGGCCGCAGCCCCATCATAAGAGTAAATTCACGTGAGGCGCATAAACTAATAATCCGATAGCGAATAATTAAGGTAGCACCACCATACACTCAAGATGAGGCCCAATAATGAGGCATAATAATGAACGAACTTGAAAAGGTCCACGGTCAGATGAAAAGCAAGGAACACACCGACCCTAAGAGATGAATATGTAAAAAAGCGCCAGAGCATAAAATCAGTTAACGACTATCTTCGGTTATTCAATTAAAATCCAATACTCACTAATTCCCGTTAGGGCCACTCAGTATAATTTCTTGGAACAGGTTACATAAAGTTTGGCACCAACGAAGCAAGGTCTTAGAAGTTGACAACACCCTTCTCTCGAAAAAACACCCAATAAAGCTAGAAATTTTAAATGGGTTGGGCTCTAGAATTAAAAGGAGTGTCGAACACAACTATAGTAATTTGAATTTGCAATGAAAAACCATGTGATAAGATACATGTGAAAAAGAAAATACATGGAATAGATATAGGATCACAAAACATTTTCTTTTATTATAAGCCCGAAATGGGTTGCAAATTACATGCACAAAATAGGGCATAAAAATTACAAGGCCCTAAATAGGTCACAAGGTCTTTATGTATGCAGGCCTAAAAGATTATAGTTTATAAGAAGGGTAGTCCCACCCCAACCTTACCTCGCTTCTCCTCAACTTCCTCGAGCATCATGGAAGACAACGGGTTAGAAATCTATGGTTAAGAATGAGAGCTTATGGGATCTCTCTGGCGAGAGTCACAAAAAATGGCTCTCTCGTGTAAAGAATTCTTCATATCATTCCCCTTTTCACTATAAGAGAAAAAAGTGAAAGGGAGTGAGATATGATTCTTCCCCAAAAAGGCAACCTATCAAAAAGTGAGATAGCGCCAGCAACTAGGACCCCAAGGACCAGTGACTTCAAAGAGTAGCCTCAGGCCTACACCCATACCTATAAAATGAGAGGCGTCAAGACAGGGAATCCAGGCTTCAAGAGAGCCAATGAGGGGATTCTTTTCTCAAATATTACATTACCTACTTCTCCTCCTCAACTTTTGATGTTGCCTAAGAACACCTAAGAGCACGTGATCATCAAGTAATATAGGACTGGAAACCCCGATTATTGTAACCACATAGACTTATCAGTTCAATTGTTGTAAGGTTATTAATTTATTTTTCTATTATACTAAACAGTTGATGGGGAATAGTTTGGGAAATTATACTATTGAAACCTTTAAATGTGAAATTAACTAAAGTTCTTGCAAGCTTGGTTTTACTTCGATGATGATAAAAATCTAGGGAAATGACACTTTTTTGGTTTCAATTTGAGTTTTCAAGAAGTGATTACACTAGCATGATTTTTCCTATGGTTTCTAGTTCCAAGCTACTATCCCATTCCTTGCTATTAACCTTAGCATCCAAGAACTATTTCATGAACCCTAACACTTATATCTGTATGGTCGCAGGAGAAACATGAAATGACGATTATGCCTACTAGTATTTTAGCTAAATAGGGTTAAAAGGTATATCCCTATCCTCAACAACAACTTCTATCCTCTCACCAATAGGTTCGAGGGTCTTTTAATTCCTATTCTGTATTTACCTTTAACCCTTTCGATTCCCCTTCCCAAGTTTAATCGAAAGCCAACAGATTTAGTTATAAGGTGATCAATCTCATAAATAACCAATTAAAATATGTAAATATAAGCAACCATAATAAAGAATCGAAACTATGTTAAATCAGTCTTTGAAACAATCAACCATCCACCATGGCAAAAATCCTCGAGTATGAGTTTAGCCACTCATAGACAAGTGGAAAAACAAATACTTAATCATCATCATTCGAAATAAAATAGTAAATAAGAGAAGAAACCTAGTGTAGAACTTTTTATTCCTTTCAAACGTCTTACAAGCCTCCACAAATGAAATGCGGAATGTAAAAATGATCCAAAGATTGCTAACAAACACCCTAGAGGATGTATTTATAGTTGAGCCTTCAAATGAACGCTTCTGTCCTCCAACACATAGCTTTAAAATCAGCAAGTTAAGCCCAAAATAGGTTTGGCACGCCGCCCCACCTATCTCACCATAGAGTTAGTCAAATTTCCAACAATTTCAACTCCGGGATAGGCCGAGTGCGCCACCCCATCCATCTCACCAAGGACTTAACCATTTTTTTGCACTTCTAACACCTCTGGTGGGCCACTCTCACCATAGCACCAGAGTGTTAGTCAAATTATTGAATATTAGGACCCCTCTAGTGAGCGGCTTCCTCTATCTCACCAGAATTTCAGGAATTTTCTCTACGTTTGGGGAAGCTCTGTTGTTACATGCCCACCATCTCGCCAAGGTGCTGAATGAACATCCTCTGAAGTTAAGGACCTAGTTTTGGGTGCCAACCATAGCCCCAGAAATGATGAAATTATCTCATGAAGTTGAGGGTCGAGTGTTGGGAACCAGCCATAGCCCCCCAACCTTCTTCTCAACTTCTCAAACCTTTAACCTTGGTTCATTTTGGGTCCTTTTTCCTTGGTTTCTTTCTCAAAACGCCTCAAATCAATTGTTATCATATAAAACACAAGAACATATGAATTTATACGTTTCTTAAGGATTATGAACTCAACACAAGATAAAAGATGGCAAAAAACAAGGCAAATAGGCATAGAAATATGTCCAACATCAACTTCACCTTTAGTTTCTACTTCACCCTCGTCTAGTGGCCCCAGATGTTGACATCCCTTGAGCCAAAGATGTGGTAGAGAAGGAACTAGGGAAGAAGAAAATCATGAGTTTAAGAAAGGGCCATGTAAAAAAAAGGCTTCCTGTCACGCCCCGCCTTTGGGGGCATGACTGGCACCTGGTGCCCTATTAGGACCTGAACTGCTAGATTACTGAGCCTAAGCACATCTGGTGCTTGGATGGCTCTAACTCTGATTCACGGAATCAACGGGCTATATAGCCACCTGTACAATAACAACAGCTAACCAGAATCACATCAATATAAGGGAGCCTACGCGGGACGACAAGGCCACCATGCTGACTAGTTACTTCTGAATCAAACAGCAGATGCTAAACAGCTACGTGACCGACAAGGTCACCACTACTAACTGGATAAGGCCC
>JACEIK010006228.1:80642-94608 GCA_018107945.1 Datura stramonium | reverse complement strand
TTTTCAGACTGGCTCTGTCCGTCGGTTTTTGATCCCTCGATTTTGATAATATTTTTAGTAGTGCGAGTCGTGAAGTTAGGGAAGAATCGTGGTGCCCAATCGTGATGTGGACTGGAAATTTTCTACAGATTCACCTTCCTGCCAACGACTGACTTCACAAGTCGTTAGGAGACCTAATGACTCGTGACGTCTCCCGTTGCCACTGAACCAAAATTTCTCTTCAGGGGTCACTATGGGCTACTTGACGATTCATTATTGGTGACCACGAATCGTGGTCACCTCCCGTAGTCCTCACTGCCAAAAACCATCTGGGGGTCACCACGGGCAACACCACGACTCGTGGTGAGGACTCGTTAAGTGCACTGCCTGAATTTTTCAACTTTTAGTCAACCCTTGACCACGACTCACATAACTACTCATGGTGTTGACCATGAATCGTGGTCACTCAATTTACTAATTTTTCAACCATGTCCGGACCCTTCCCCACGAGTCACTCCACAACTCGTGGCCTACCCTATGGGTTACAGGATGACTCATTCTGTGACCTGGTGCAGAAAATCCTGTGTTCTCCGTTTCAACTCCGGGGTTTGATCTTAGGGTTTTCGGGGGATTATAATATCTCCTCCTTGGGAACATTTGTTCTCGAATGTTGGAAAACACACAGAAAAATAGAGAATTGCAATCATTATACTCAAATACTGATCATGAAAGCTGAAAACTAACGGAATGACTACCTTCGAACTGAACTACATGACTGAACTGAATCCATGAATCATACACACATTCATTAACATGAATGAAAATGGGACACATGGATTGAACCTATAACTAAATAGAGTTTTAGGGAGAAAATTGATACCTTAAACTGAAACTAAGCTGGAAGGGAATCAGTGTGGGTATCTAGCCATCATATCTGCTTCAGCTTCCCACGTAGCTCCTTATACATGTTGATTTCTCCCCAAGACTTTGACAGAAGCTACTTCTTTGTTCGTTATCTTACAAACCTGACGGTCAAGGATCTGAACTGGGACCTCTTCGTAAGAGAGACTATCTTTTATTCTCACACTGTATAGTGGCACAACTGAGGCTGGATCACTGATGCACTTCTTCAATAGTGACACATGGAAGGCTAGGTGCACAGATGCCAACTCTGAAGGTAATTCCAGCTCATAGGCTACATTGTCAATTCACCTCAGAATTCTGTAGGGTCCCACTTAACTCGGACTGAGTTTTCCTTTCTTCCCAAATCTTGAAGGTGAAATTTTTAGATAAACCCAGCCATCCACTGCAAACTCTAATTCTCTTCTCCTCACATTAGCATAAGATTTCTGATGGCTCTGAGATGTTTTCAATCTTTCTAGGATGAGCTGTACTTTCTGCATAGCTTCATGGACTGAGTTTGGACCGATTAGAGTAGCTTCACCAACCTCAAACCACCCTATAGGAGATCTACACCTCCTACCATATAATGCCTCAAACGGGGCCATCTACACACTAGAGTGGTAGCTGTTGTTGTACGCAAACTCGATGAGAGGCAAGTGATCATCCCAACTACCCTTGAAATCAATCACACAAGATCTCAGCATATCTTCCAAGGTCTGGATAGTCCGCTCAGCTTGTCCATCTATCTGTGGGTGAAAAGCTGTGTGAGCTTGACCTGGGTACGAAGTCCCTTCTAAAAAGACTTCCAGAAGTGAGAGGTGAATTGGGTACCTCTTTGTGAAATAATGGACAAGGGCACCCTATAAAGTATGAACAATTCCCAGATATAAATCCTAGCATAGTCCTCAGCTGATTCTGTAGTTTTAACTGGGAGGAAGTGTGCTGACTTAGTCATCCGGTCTATTATTACCCATATTGAGTCATGCCGCTGACGAGTCTGATGTAGACTTGTAATAAAATCCATATTTACTTCTTCCCACCTCCATGTGGGTATGCTGATATCCTAAGTCATACCTCCAGGTCTCTGGTGTTCCACCTTAACTTGCTGGCAGTTCGGGCACTTAGCTACAAATTCAGCGATGTCACTTTTCATGCCATTCCACTAGTAAATATCCTGTAAATCACAGTACATCTTAGTAGAACCTGAGTGGATGGAATATATCGAACTGTGCACTTCAGCTAGTATCTACTGTCTCAAATCACCGACATCCGGTATGCACAACCTACCCTAGTAATGAAGTACACCATATCCCTCTTAGGAGAAAGCCTCCACTTCTTTTCTAAGAAATGCCTCCTTCAGCTTAAGTAGTATGAGATCTTCATCCTGCCTTGACTTAACTTCAACTACCATTGAGAAATCTGATCCACTTTGCGCAACTACTCCACCCTCAGGTGTATCAACCAACAGTACTCCTAATCGAGCTAACATGTGGATATCCTTTGCCAGTTCCTTTTTTCCTCTTCAACATGAGCCATGCTCCCCATAGACACTCTTCTTAGGACATCATCAACCACATTGGCTTTTCTCGAGTGATACAACACGCTCATGTCATAGTCCTTCAGTAGCTCCAACCACCTGCTCTGACGAAGATTCATATCTTTCTGACTGAACATATAGTGAAGGCTCTTTTGATCGGTGAAAACATCCGCGTGAGACCCATACAGGTAGTGCCTCCATATTTTTAACAATAAAACCACCACCGCTAACTCCAGGTCTGAGTCGGATATTCTTTTCATGAACCTTGAGTTGTTTGGAGGCGTAGGCTATCACCTTACCCCACTGCATCAGAACACAACTGAGTTCAACTCTGGAAGCATAGCAATACACTACAAACCCATCTGTTCCTTCTGGTAAGGTCAAAATTAGAGCGGTAGTGAGTCGAGTTTTCAACTCCTGGAAACTCTTCTCACACACATCTGACCACTGAAATTTCACCTTTTTTTTAAAGTCAACTTAGCTAAAGGAGATGCAATAGAGGAAAAACCTTCCAAAAAACGTCGGTAATAATTGGCTAGACCTAAGAAACTTCTAATTTCAGTTGGAGAGGTAGGTCTGGGCTAGTCTTTTACTGCTGATATCTTTTGTGGATCTACCTGAATACCTTCACTTGAGACCACGTGACCAAGGAAAGTCACGAACTTCAACCAGAATTCGTATTTGCTAAACTTGGCGAACAACTGGCGGCCGCTGAGTTTCTGAAGCATTATCCTCAGGTGATAAGCATGTTCTTCCTCATTTCTGGAGTATACCATAAAGTCGTCGATAAATACAATAAGGAACATATCTAGATACTGCTTGAAGACTCTGTTCATCAGGTCCATAAAAGCGGCGAGGACATTAGTCAATTCGAAGGACATAACCACGAATTCGTAGTGACCATACCGAGTTTTGAAAGTTGTTTTTGGTATGTCGCACTCTCTGACTCTTAGATGATGATACCCCAACCTGAGATCTATCTTGGAGAAACAACTAGCTGCCTGAAGCTGATTGGACAAGTCCCTAATCTTGGGTAGGGGATACCTGTTCTTGACTATAACCTTGTTCAATTGACAGTAATCGATGCATATTCTGAGGGTACTATCTTTCTTTCGCACAAATAGTACTGGATCACCCCAGGGAGAGATGCTGGGTCTGATAAAACTTTTGTCAAGAAGGTCTTTTAGCTAATCCTTCAACTCCTTAAGCTCATCTGGAGCTATTCTGTAAGGAGGGATGGAGATGGGCCGAGTATCTGGGAGCAGGTCTATATCGAAGTCTATTTCCCACTCAAGAGGAACTCCGGGAAGATCTTCGGGAAACACATCAAGGAACTCACTAACAACTGGAACTGACTGTATAGTCGGGGTCTCAGAGCTGGAATCCTTGACCCAAAGTAGATGATAAATACATCCTCTTGAAATAAGCTTTATGGCCTTAAAGTATGAAATAAATTGACCCTTAGGCACTGAACTACTGCCCGTCCACTCTAAAGATGGCTCATTAGGGAACTGAAACCTAACGACCCTAGTTCTGTAGTTGACTAAGGAATAACCCGAGTATAACCAATCCATGCCAAAAATGAGGTCAAGTCATCCATGTCTAACTCTGCCGCATCAGCTGGAATGACCTTATTGAAGATTAAGACTGGGCAGTTCCTATACACCCAACTGGCTCTAATTAACTCACTAATTGGTGTGGAGACTGAGAATGTTTCTGAGAGGACCTCTGGACTGATAACAAACTGGACTTCTACATAGGGAAGCACGAACAAAAGTGTGGCTCCTAGATCTAGTAGGGCATACACGTCTAAATGAAAAAGGTGTAACATACCCGTAACCACGTCAGGTGAGCTCTCCAGATCCCGACGAGATGATAAAACATAAAAATGGGTTTGGCGCTGGCCGCCGTCCGTACCTGAAGTGTTGGCCTACTGAGCTGGTCGGCCTACTAGGGCTGCTGAAGCAGTGAAATGTGATCTCCCCCTTCCTGTTGATGAACATTCTTTGAGCCGATGACCAAGATGTCCACACCCAAAACAACCCTCTTTTCCTTGAAGACACTCTCCTAGATGGTTCTTGACACACTTAGGGAAAGCTGGGTAGCTGTAGCGGTTGCTGGCGCTATGACTCTAGGATTGTGAGCCAGATGCTCCACTCCTCCGTTCCTTGCGGGATCGGAAGGTAGGGGCACTAGCTAAAGCGGGTGCTGGAGCCCTCTGCTGCTGCTGTGGGTGGCTACTACCACTAAATCTCTGGTGTCCATAATCTGACTAGCCAGTTCTTGCCCGTTTGTTCTTCTGCTCCAAGTCTTTTAATTTTTCCACATCAATTTGCTGGGCATGAACTATGAGGCTGGAGAGATCAATGTCCTTAATAAGCATTGCAGTCTTGCACTCCTTGAAGACCAGGTTTGATACTCCATTAACAAAATTTAGCATACGATCCCTTGACTCGGATATCATCTCTGGAGCATATTTAGACAACCTTGTGAACTACAGTGCATACTCTTCCATCGTCCGATTTCCTTGTTTCAGATTCATGAATTCATCCACTTTAGCCTCCCCAAGCTCCCGGGGGAAAAATCAGTCGAGGAAGGTTGTAGTGAACTCCTCCCATTCCACCGGTCCTACTCCCGCTGATCTCCCCTCCTTCAACTGTTCATACCAGATTTGGGCTTACCCTTTCAGCTGGTAGGCAGTCAAGTCGGCACTCTACGAGGAACTGACACCCATAATTTGGGTGATCTTTCTAATCTCATCCACGAACTCCTGTGGGTCCTCTCCTACCTTAGATCCGTGGAAAACTGGAGGGTTCATCCGAGTGAAATCTCAAACTCGACCAGCTATTGTGGACCCATTATTGTTGTCCGGAACCACCTGCTGGTTCACCTAATTAGTAACTATCTGTGCGAGCAGCTGGACGACCGTCCTGAAATCTGTGGAGGACACCGAGTTATCCTGAGGGGCTGTTGGAGGTGGTGGGGTAGGTCGGTGAACGTCACCGACCCTTCTTCCATTACCAAGTTGTGGAGGCATAATTTCACTGAAACGAAACAGAGCACGAGTTAGGAGAACAATTCTGGAATTGAATTTCAACGCACAATAAAGAGTATGAACAAAAGGGAGTTTTCCTAATAACATCTCATAGCCTTCCTGTCATAAGTGTGGCCCGCTTCACACCCATGAAAAGGACTCTACTTAATGCGGCTTTCAGACATCCTAAGATACTCTAAACCTAGTGCTCTAATAACAAGTTGTCACGCCCCGAGTCTATACCCTAGACGGGACACGGTATTTGGAGTCATAAGTAACCCCAAGCCAACCCATGGTCTATCATAAGACTGTCATTCTGAGAAAAAACATAGAGGAAACTTTAAAATAATAACATAAAACATTTATGAAGAATACCTAAGTTATAAGTTTTACACAACTGAACAAAACTATAAATATAAAAACTTTGTCAATGTCTGAAAGCCATCTATCTGATGAGTCACTGGGACAAGCCCCCAGCTAAATCTAAATCTAACTGAAAAATGGTATAACTAAAAATAAATGATCCTCGTCCTCGAAAGATGAGGACTCACCGATGATGCAACTAAAAACTTCTAAGCGAGATCTGCTAATGGTGCTGGGACTGAGAACCTGCAGCTATATCATAAAAAGATACAACATAAAAGGTATGCGTCAGTACTTTGAATGTACTGATTAAGTGAGAGAAACCATTACACGGAGAATAAAACAACTGAACCGGAAAGACATGCAATGGCCAACTGAAATACTGAAACTAAATACTGTGGTATACTGAGATGGTCAAGATGACCCTGTTTCATAGTCAACAACATGCCCTAAAATTGAGGATACTAATATGAAATACTGTAATGCACTAATCTGAACTGACTAATCTGAGATTGAACTGAGCTTACTAGTGGGAGAGTCTATAACCAACATATAACCATATGAGCTAGCCGTGGAGTCTGATGTATACACCCCATCGGTAGGACCTAATATACCTTGTCAGGGTATAAAGGCATGAACTTACTGATCACGGATCTGGGCCATGAAGATAATAAAATATAACCTGCGGTGACAACGTAGTTCTGGGAACCTAGGTGCGCAAGAACCCCGGTCCGCTTGGTGCTAAGTCCTACTCCCACTGGATAGTCCTAGACTAACTACTATGCTGATAGCTCGAAATTGAGGCCCAAGACTAAGCCATGAATACCTATCTGGAAGTACCCTAAGAGTCTTATCGGACCGAATTCTGTAACTAGTGTTCTAAGACTGGTCAGAGCTACTTATCTTGAAGCGTCGTAATTGTTTGAAAAACATATTGTAATATGAAACTGGGGTCCTAAGGCTGGTCAGAGCTACATATCTTGAAGTCTCATGACCACCTAAAGAACCACTAAAATTTGATACTGAGTCTAGTTCTGATAATTGGGAGGTACCACTGACACCTCAAGAATTAACTATAGTCAAACTAATCAGCTGACATTTCTGTATTATACCATTTATGCTAATAATTTACTGAGACTGGATTAACAAACATATGACTAAATTCTCAACATTTTCTAGTAATTTGAGAAACCCAACTGATAAAAACAAGTCGCAAGGAATAATTAGTCCAATGGGCAAAATTCTAGTTTACTGAATTTAAAGCTAGGGCTAAAACCATTCTTACCTGAATGCGTATTAACATGATAGCTAGGTAGTGAAAATATGAAAACAATCAACATAGACCATATTCCAAATTCTATAAACGAAGTCTGACATATCATTTATTCACATTCGAAAGTTTAGGGCTAGAACTGATAGAGAATATAGAGGAGATTTTTGGGGATACAAAGGAAGAACTATTCCCTTGTTGAATTTCCACATATTTGGTGATGGAAATCACTGAGAGAATCCATTGAAAATCTGAGGAGAATTCAATTGCCCTAACTTCTTCTCTAAGTCTTCCTAAGAGAATTCTACATTCTAACTTTTGAGGGGATATGAGAAATGAAATAAACCTAGGTTACCCCCTCTAAAACCCTTGATTAAAACCCAAAACGACATAGTTTTGGAGTCTAGAAGTTTATAAAATTATGTAAAACTCCCTAGGAAATTCACAAGATAAAGGACCTTGCCAGTCCCCACGAGGCACTCCACAAGTCGTGAGTCAGGGATGACTCGTGGTGCCCAATTGTGATGTGCACTGAAAATTTTCTATAGATTCCCCAACCTGCCAACGACTGACTTCAGGAGTCTTTAAGAGACACTTGTGACGTCTCTCATTGCCACTGAACCAAAAATCCTCTTCAGGGGTCACCATGAGCTACTTGAATATTCGTTATTGGTGACTATGACTCATGGTTACCTCCCGTAGTTCTCACTGCCAAAAACCACCTGGGGGTCACCATGGACGACACCACGACTCGTGGTGTCCCAAACGAGTCGTGGTGAGGACCCCTTAAGTGCCCTGCCTGAATTTTCCAACTTTCAGTCAACCCTTGACCACGACTCACATAACGACTCATAGTGTTGACCACGACTCGTGGTCACTCAATTTCTCAATTTTTCAATCAAGTCTGGACCCTTCCCCACTAGTCACTCCACGACTCATGGTCATACCCCTGGTCACTCAATTTTTCAACCAAGTCTGGACCCTTCCCCACGAGTCACTCCACGACTAGTGGCCTATCCCATGGGTCATAGGATGACTCATTTTGTGATATGGTACAGAAAATTATATTTTCTCTATTTAAACTCCCGGGTCTAATTTTATGGTTTTCGGGGCATTGCACATTGCAATTTTGAATAATGCGATTGAGGAGGCTGGGCATAACAAGGATGGCTTGCTCGAGGTGTGATTTGAAAAGAATACTTCAACTTTGTCTGAATTTATTATGAAAGTATTATGACACTGTTGTATCAATGAAAAGTCACCAATTCAGTAATTGGATGGTACAATGTTGATATCTTCAATAGAAGTGTAATCTTGAGAGTATCAATCAATCAGATGAAGAGAATTAGTAATATTAGTTGAAATCAAGAGAGGCGAGTTCAATATATGATTTTTGGGTATTTATTTTGGGTTAGTAAACTCATAAATCTAGAGGGAAAGAGGATTCTTTAGTTAAATAATTCTGGCAAGGGTACTTGTATGATGTTAAACGGAAATGTTTGTAGAAACATGTGTATCATAGTTAAGAATCGCCCTACAAACTATGGAACAATGCACTGGTGATTGGGGACATTATACTGGTAAATAACTAACTCTATTGAAATAACCAGGGTTTTCATGTTCCTTCACTAAAAGTAGAGACCTCCACTATAGTTGTCCTACGTATTGTTTCAATACGCTCTCGACCTGCTATAATTTTATTTGACCGTGGATCTACTTTTCTTTAGGTACCTATGTACTTTTTTTTTTATTTGGATATGCTTTGTGATTCTCCTTTTATGCACATTTGTGTTTTCGCACCCATAGATGGTTCTTAGTGGTGGATCGATGACATCGATCTTATGTAGTTGACTTGATAGTACATGATACATGGGTAGAATTAATTATATTGTATATGATAAACTATATCGGATGTGGTAGATTTTGATATCATATTGGGTATGAATTAACCTTCTCCGTATCATGCGGTTCTAGATTATTATGCTAAGACAATGACCTTAGATATGTCGAGTATTCCTAAACTGAAGTGGAAGGACACTCTCAGTCCCTATCATAAAAAGGTGATTTTAGTTTCTAAAGGCTCAATGCATGGTTTACAGTGGTGTCTCATATATTTGACTTATGTTTGTGATAGTAGTGGCGATAGTCCCACTTTGGAGTCGGTAATGGTGAAGGAATTTCTAACTAATATTCCAAGCATTCCACCCAATCACAATATTGATTTCTGTATTGAATCAGAGTTGGACACTCAACCCATTTATATTCCTCCACATCAAATGGATTCGATGGAATTAAAGAAACTGTTGCATGATTTGTTGAGTAAGGGACTTATTAGGACACGTGTTTCCTCTTGGGGTGATTTAATTCTATTTGTGAAATAAAAGGATGTCACCATGAGGATGTGCTTTGACTACATACAATTAAACAAAGTGACCATTAAGAAAAAGTGTTCTATTCCATGTATTAATGACTCATTTGATATGTTTCAGGGAATTTTGGTATTTTATAAGATTTATTTGATGTTTGGTTACCATCAACAGAGGATTAGGATGGAGGACATCCCTAAGATAACCTTTAGGACATGTTATGGCTATTCTGAGTTCTTGGTTATGTCTTTTGGACTGACCAACATCCCAAAAACATTCATGGAGCTGATAAATGGAGTGTTCAGGCCTTATTTGGATTCCTTCAATATAGTTTTCATCGATGATATTTGAACTACTCTCGTAGTAAAGAGGAGCATGAGTAATAGTTGAAAATAGTGCTTCATACTTCGAAGAAGGAGCAATTTTATGCCAAGAGAAATTAGTCTGAGTTCTAACTCAATTATGTGATATTCTTGAGACATGTGGTGACCAAAGATGATATTATAGTATATCCAAAAAAGATTGAGGTTGTTGGAGATTAGGCTAGACCTACTTCATCTATTGAGATTCAGAGTTTTATATGCTTGACTGGTTACTACAGATTATTTGTGAATGGTTTATCTCCTATTGCATCTCCATTGACAAAACTAACTCAAAAGAGTATGATTATTCAATGGTCTGAGAAATGTGAGGCGAGCTTTCAAAGGCTTAAGATATTATTGACTTTAACCTCGATTTTAATTTTTTTTGGTGGAAGGTGAAGGCTTCATGGTGTACTATGATGCTTCGCGTGTTGGTCTTGGGTGTGTGTTGATACAAAAAGTTAAAGTAATATCGTATGCTTCAAGGAGTGCATTGTGAGGTGTTCACGGATAATTGCAGTCTTTAATATATTTTCAGCCAGAGAGATCTAAACGCCAAGAAGATGATTGGAGTTGCTTAAGAATTATGACATCACTATTTATATCACCTGTGCAAGGCAAATATGGTAGCAGATGCTTTGAGCTAGAAGTCAGTTAGTATGGGCAGCTGGCTATGTTGTGAGTGAAGGAGCATCTTTTGGCCATAAATGATTAGTGGTTGGCTAACAACTTTGCAAGACTCGACATTTTGGAGCCTAGGGTTCTTGCTCATATTGAGGCTTAACTTTTTTCTTTTGAATTAGATCAGGGCTAGACAATTCAAGGATAAGAAGTTGAAGATAAGTCAAGATAAGGTGTTAAATGGCGAAGATAAGGATATAATTTTAGATCCGGAGGATGTTTTGAGGATCAAAGATCGTATTTGTGCTCCTAGAGTTGGTGATTTGACAAGATTGATTATCGAAGAGGATCATAGCTCTAAATATTCTATTCATACGGGAGTGATGAAAATGTATCATGATCTGAAGTAGCATTACTGGAGGTGTTGAATGAAGAGAAATATTGTAGATTATGTCTCTCAGTGTTTGAACTTCTAAAGGTGAAATATGAGCACCAGAGATCAGGTGGTATGACTCAGATGATGTCTATACCTGACTGGAAGTGGCAACATATTGTCATGGATTTAATGGTAGGATTACCATAGATTTTGAGGGAATTTCATGTTATTTGGATCATCATGAATATATTGACCAAATCAACTCACTTTGTGCTAGTTCAGGCTATCTATAATTTAGAGAGGTTGGCTACAATTTACATTAACGAGATAATGGGTGTGTATGGTGTGCTATTTTCATCATTTCATGCTAAAGTATTCATTTCACATCCCATTTTTTGAAAGTAAATGTAGAAGGAGTTGGGTACTCGAGTAGAGCGTAACACAACTTTTCATCCATAGACGCATGGTCAGTCCTAGCGGACTATTCAAGTATTGGAGGATATGTTACAGGAATGTGTGATCAATTTCGCCTATCATTAACAAAAATTCTTTCGTTACCGGAGTTTGCATATAATAATAGTTACCATTTCAGTATCTAGATGGCTCCATTTGAAAATTTGTATGGTAGAAGATGTCGTTCTTCGGTAGGTTAATTCGATGCATTCAAGGTCAAGACTTGGAGTATAAAACTGTTGAAATATTCTTTAGACAAGATCAAGTTGATTGAGGATAGAATTCTCACAGCCCTCAGTAGACAAAAGAGTTATGCAGATTGGAAGGTCCGTAATTTAGAGTTCATAGATGGAGAGAAGATTTTGTTGAATGTATCACCTATGAAGAGAGTTATGAGATTTGGAAAGAAGGAAAAACTCAACCCTAGGTTCATTGGTCCATTTGTGATACTTAGATGTATCGGTGAGGTGACCTATGAATTGTCTATGCCACCAGACTTACCAAATATTCATCCAGCATTCCATATTTTGATGTTGAAAAAAAATTGTGGTGATGGTTCTCACATGTTTCAATTAGACGCAGTGCAGTTAGACCAAAATCTACCATTTGAGGAAGTGCCTATAACTATTCTAGATAGGCAAGTTAGAAAGCTGAGATCTAAAGAGGTAGAATTTTTGTAGGTGTGGAGGCCTCATCATGCGGAGGAAGCCACTTGGGAGGGTGCATCTGACATGTGGAGAAGATATCATTAGCTTTTCGACAATCTAATTACTTTCCTTCTCTTTACATTCGAGGATGAATGTGTTTTAGTAGTAGATGACGTAATGACTCTCCTAGTCATTTTGTGACTTTTATCTGTTTTTTTTGTTTAACCCTCCTCATATCTTTTATATGTAATTTATAACTTGCGGTGATAGCTGACATGATTTTCGAGATAATCGGATGCGTTTCAGAGAAGAAAATCTAAAATTTAAATTTCTTAAGTTGAAATAAAAAAATATTTGACTAAAGTCAACATTTGGGGTTAACAAGGTCGTATTTTGAGTTTTGACAACTTTGTTAGGCCCAAAGGGTGATTTATTACTTAGTCGAATAATTTTCACAGATCCCAAGGGGTTCAGGAGTGATTTGATTGAATGGTTACATTCTAGTTTATTTTAAAGATTAGAGTTGACCACGGTCAATATTTAGTCGAGATGACATCATATCGACGATTTGATAATTCCAACAGGTCTGAAACGTTCTTTATGATTGATCTGCATATATGGTTTGTACCCAAGATGTTCCGGATGAGTTTTGGATACTCAAGTTGCATTCTAGTTGAATTTAAAGTTAAGAGTTGACCCCGGTCAAATAGTTGACTAAACGAGCTCGAATTCTTGAATTGAAATTTCTAGTAGATTTGTATGGTGATTTTGAACTTATTCACAGTTTGTGATTTAGTTTTTATGAGTTTGGGATGGATTTGGAATGTGTTTAAGTGTTTTGACATTATTTTTAGCATAAAAGTGTAACAACCCAAAGGTTCATTTTTAAATTTAAAGATCAAACTTTTATTTCAAGACTTTTGCAAGTTTGAGAATGAATTACAAGATTGATCTGGAGCATTTGGTTTAATTTTGATAAGTCGAGAACGTGTGTTTATCACGAAACATGAAATAAATCTTTAATGAGCGAATATAGTATTTGATTAATCTAATGCACTTGGAATTGAGTTTCAACAGAACTAATAGATCTGTATTGTTATTTAGGTCTCATACGAACAAGAATCATCGAATTCCGAGGTCATATGATGGATTTAGGATCATTTTAGTAAAGTAAATGTTGCTGGTGCAAAGAGAAAATTCATGTCTGGTGCAGACTATTAGTGTGAAATTTGAGCTTTTAGTGACAAAATTAGACTTTCAGTAACAAAATTCACACTCTTTATATAGCTGGACAGAATTAATATTTCAAGTCCGACTTTATTATTCTTATTGCGATTTTGAGAGCTAGGAGACTTAGTTTTGGGTGATTTTCAATGTGTTGGATTCGTATTTTTGTGAGGTAAGTTTCTAACCTTAAACTCACTATTTTTCCGCTAAATAACTGATTAATTCATGCTTTAATTCATGAAATTAGATAGAAATTTAAGGTTTTAAGCCTAGAGTTTTTAGAGTAAAAATTCTTGATTTGGGGATCGAATAACGATTCGTTTTAGCTGAAATTTGAAGTGCAAGTTTGTTTTATTATGGGTAAACATAATCTGAAAGAAAATTTCAGATTTGGCTCCAGAGCTCGGCTGACTTTTTGACTCGATTTTCAAGTCGAAAATAGATATATCAATATGGGTGTCATTGAATTCGTATTCTTATGAAGATTATGTATTTGAACATATTTTGATAGTTAAAAAGCGTTACAGAAGGTCAAATTTGTAATTTGACGTGTGAGCTTCAATTTGAGACAAGTAGAGATTTCTTGATTCTTTGAGGTGTTAGTTTGATATATTATATAAATTTAAGAATAATTGTTAATAAGGGAGTCCTGTATAAATGAGATGACGAGCATTTATATGGGTATTAATTTCATGACATGGGTAAATTTACATGAAATTGATATATGTATTGATGATATTTCATGATTTGTGGTGTGATTGATTTACTGAGACTTATATGAATGGAAATCATGTAAACAATTGAAAGAAAGAAGAAAGGGATAGAGAA